>ML823802.1:35868-54510 GCA_009831015.1 Picea engelmannii
CATTCACACAACCACCAACATTATATTTGAGTGTTTCATAGATTAAAGATAGTTCCTTGGTTTTGTAAATTAGAAGAGATAGTTTCTTGTTTTCATAGTTTAGAAAATAGTCTTATTTGTTGTTGTAGGGTAGATAGACTTTGCTTTGATAGATTATATAACAGTTTGCTTATCATAGATTAAGAATTAGTGGTTAGTAGTTGTTGCTTTCAATAGAATAGATTTCCTTTCATGCATTGCATTGAGCATTTAGATTTCTTTTGATGCATTAGAAATAGTTTTGCATTAGGCATTTAGTCCACTTGCCTCTTAGGCTAGATAGTTGTTCAATGAGAATTTTTGTTACAATAGTTAGTTTCCTTTTCTTACTTGTCTTTTTCTTTAGTAGGTTAGTTATGTGCCTTTTCTTACTTGTATTTTTCTTTAGTAGGTTAGTTAGGTGTCTTTGCTTACTTGTCTATTTGCTTTAATAGGTTAGATATGTTATTTTTATTACTTTCTTATTTCTTTGCTTTCATAGGGTAGTTTCTCATTGAATGTAGGTTGGCAAGTTAAAGAAGTTTTCTTTTGTCATTTTCTTATTATTCTTAGTAGTTTTCTTTTGCTTATTGTTGAACTAGTTTTCTTTACATAGGGTTTTACTTGCTTTCTTAGGAACTATCCATCGATCCTTGGCCCAAAAGTACTTAGGTTACCTAGTTTCATTTTGCTTAGTAAGGTTTTCTCATTAGATAGATTTGCTTGAGTAGATTAGCCTTAGATAGCTTCCTTCCTTAGTTAGACTATACTCCTACCAAACTTCTACCTTTGGCATATATTTTTCTACAACTCTAAGTTTACTTACCCCAGGTTGACAATTTAATTGAGGGTTTTTACTGTGCTTTTAGTGCATATAGAACACCCATCATTTTTGGCGTCGTTGTCGGGGAGTTGTCTCAAGGTAAGAAGTAGTTAGGAAATAGATCATTCCTAGACCTTAGCATTAGATTGGTGGTGGGGGAACTTTAAGACGAGAGGTAAGAACCTGTACATCTCCTATAATAGGTTCCCCCAAACCCAATGGTAATTTTTCCTTTTATTTTTGTTTACTTTCATGAATAGGCCTAGAGACCCACAAGGTAGATACATTAAATCTAAATCAGACCTTTCAGACAAGGTTCCTTCTTCTGATCTCTTTGGGGGAAGGAACATTCCACTCATAAGATCTGTAGACCAATACCGAAAAATAAGAGCTAGATCAACCCAAAGAGATAAAGAAGTCTTTAAAAGAGACTAAAACAGGGAGCACTATAGAACAAAAAATTGAAGCACCAGTAGTATTGGGACAGGAGGCAAGACCACTCGAGCCTTCCACAGAACCAAACAATACAACCTTTGCTTTTACACCACCATCAGGAGATCCTAACTTTTTGGACATCATATTTGTGTGAACCAAGTTTTATTAAATGGCAAGATGGACTCAGAAGCAACCATTAGCTTGAGGGAACTTTCTCAAATCCTAGCAGCAACCGAGATTTCTTCTTTTCAAGAAGAACATATTTTGGCAGCATCCAAGAACTTGTCTACCTCTCCATAAATATTAGAAGAGTCAAGGTCCTATGAGATACAAAATGATTTTCCTTTCCAAAATGTGAAGGAAACTGAGAAATTATGGACTACACCTAGTGGAGAGCAATCATTAAGACCTAATATTGAGGAGTTCTCAACATCCATATCAGAATATCCTTTATGTACTTCATAAATCAATCATTGAAAAGAAGAGGATCTGCATAGTATGATGAAGGAGAGCATATAAATTATTTTTGATGAACATCAAGATTACATTGAAATTTGGTTTCAAGAGGTCATCATGCCACAATACTATTCTCTTCTTCAACACCTTCTGATGCCAAAACAAGTAGGTTGGTTGGTTCTTCATATCCAGGTAATCACTGTAGTAACTTTTTCATATATGGATATGAGTATGTTTCTTATCTTTCTCCGCACATGGTGACATTGGAAGATTTCTTACACTTGAATAAATATTTTCCCTTTCTTTTTAGGTAGGGTAGGATAGTAAATAAAAAGATCCATGTTATTAGTTTAGCTTAGAAGTCTAATGCAACCTCATTTTACATTTTTTTTTAACCTATGAGATACATGTTCCTATGAATTGATCTCATTGATCTCATTATTTTATTATATTTTAGAGTATGGTTTTTGTAAACAGTTTTAGAGATCTCTGTAGGTATTTATTTCACCAGGAATAGACAGTTTCAAGGAAATATAAAAGAAGAATTTTTCTTCAAAACATTGCTATACTTAAACCTTGTTGTCTGCTAAGCATCAAATGAATAATAACTTGTTGTAATTAGCCATGTTTTTGCAAAGATTTTCATCTTGTTTTTCTCAAGGCATCTTAAATAGCAGTTGCTCTTGAACCTTCACCATTGTATAAGGAAGTGACACTATAACCATCAAGCTTAGAGGTCTCTCGTACAGTTTTCCCAAGAAAACTGAGTAAGTGAGTAAAGTATCTTTATTAAAGAGTAACAAGGAGGTCTGATTAGAGGTTAGTCATGGAAACATCACAATAAATTACAAAAGAAGAAAGTGAGTTGAGCCTAGAGATACCTTTCTATTATTTCTCAATGGTACCATCCACTACACACTAAATAGATTGATTATATCATATCTTTAGATAGACCACGTCCACTTAAGTACCCCTTATATCAGGACAATTACTAAGGAATATAACAGAAAGTCATCCTCTAACATCAATACCATCCCAATTGAAAAAAAGAAAGAAAAAGTGTTTTCAGAGTTGTCCCCCCATTCTCTCACATAAAGAAATCTTATATTAAAATCTTAAAAGATGGAGGGCTAGTCTTTGATGGTGTAAGAGGCTAACCCACCGAGATACTGAATAGGTCTGCTGGCAGCAGGTACCGGCCTATGGTATGACTACGTAAACCTATCAGGGTACTGAACAGGCTTGCTGGCAGTGGGGCATTCTACCTAGTGAGGATGGTAATCTGAAAAAAAAAATGAATAATAAATTTAAACTTGTCCTGATGTATGACATTACTTGTAGACAAAGCTAACATGAAGTATGTATGGTTAAGCTAAGGTTAATGAACTCCATAAACTTTCCATTGGGAACTAACTCTGAGACTATCTTGAAATTCTCTTTCCTACCTCTTCTTATCTATATATAGGATCTCTTATCCTATAAGTGGGGCCATCTTCTAACCGTCTCGTCAAACCAATCTGTGAGATTTATCTTTACAATTTACAAATTGTAAATCTTCGGCTATTGGGAGAACTGACTGGTTTCCTATATTTTTTATTGTGAGGTGTCATAATACTTAGGTGTGGGGGAGGGGTTCATGAGTTGACAAATGATAACATTTCCTAGAAGAAATAAATCTTTGTAAAAATTCATATATTGTTTTCATGATGTAGGTTATTACAATAGCATTCATTTTATTTTGAAGTGCTAAACTCCCGTGTGCTATAAATTGTTGTATATGTCCTTCACAAACCACTTTGTTGGTTTATTTTTATTACAGGTTGTTCATTGTAGGTTTGACATTACATGTTCTATGCAAGTGGATTGTGTGAGCATGGTGGAAAAATCAACAACAATGGAACACTCTTAGCCTACCTAAACTCCTATTCACTATGTTTGTGGCCTTTGAGGAATCATTGCCTCAACCACAAAGCTCCCAAGAGTTGGAGATCGTTGATTTAAACACCACTAGTTGCCAAGAGCAAGCTATAAACAGGGTTTTCAAAACCGAATTTTAGAACATCTCTGGAGCTAAGGGATACTCCAAGGAGTGAATAAAAGAGGAGATAATCAACCCTCTCATAGTCATCACCAGATTGATTACATGTGAAGGTAGATATTATGTCTTTAAAGCCTGTGAATTTCGATTATTAGCTCACTTTCAGTTCAATAAGACATTGTAACTTTCCCTTTTACTTATTAAAGAGTCTCGAGAAGATTTCTTCCCAAGTGAGGAAGTATGTAACCAATCCCCATAACAACCTATTTCATCATGGCCTTATCAAACTACTTGTCTTAGATGAGTTGGAAAAATAGGAGAAAGCGTGGGATGAGTTCATTTACCAATTTGCAAACCCTCATCTTACAATCAAGACTAGCAAGAAGACTCTTGATCTAGGGACTGCTACTCCACCCAAACCCTCATGCTCAAGCTATTCCTTTATCGGAGAAACTTGTTGATACCCCTGCAGCCTCATCGAGAAAAAAGAACAAGAAGCCTATTGCTAATTCATGGCACAAGGACATGCCATATCTTCGGTCTGGGGGGAGTTTTCCTGAGCTAAAAATGCTAAGCCTTGCCCATTTGTATAGCAAACCCATGAGAAGAGGAAGTATGATTTCTATCAAAATTCTGTCATACTGTCTTTTTACAAAGTCTTGGGATATTATATCAGCAGTTGTTTGTATTGGTATGCTAAATTATATACTTTTGAAATCATTTTGTGTTTTATAAGCTCCTGTGCATTTTTATGGTTATTCTATAAAGACTTGTTATACTTAACTACTCTTTGTGAAAAATACAGAGTGATTACAACTGCTAAATACTTACTATCATATGTATTCCAAGCTTATGAAAAGAGGATCAGTTGTTTGAATTGTTACATATTAATGATAGGAAATAAAAATTCTCCTATTCACCATGCCTACCAATACAAACCAAGCCTTTTGTTAGTATCTGTTGGTTCTGTCAGTGACCAGTGATCAAATTTACTCTTTCATGTGATTGATAGGGTTATTAGGTCAAATTGTTATATTTTCAAAATAAACTTATCAAATAAAATTTGACATATCTTGGTTGTAAAATTGTCATTTGTGTGCCTATGTGTCCTTAATACTCCATCCACTCATCTAAGGTCAGAAATTTTCATCATGGTCATGTCATCATTCCTTGTCATCAATTTTCAAATGATTGTCTTGGTCAAAGAGTTACTTCAAAATTGGTTTTTGAATTAAGGAAGATGAACTTGAAAAAAGTGAAAGAGGTGTTTGTCAATAATAGACCAAGAAACAAAAAACTCCTTCATTTTATGCACAGGGGTTATTTTTTGAGAGAAATCCCCCAAATACAGTCACTATAGGAGGGTTTCTGCACATTTGGATATCTTGACTCGAAGTCAGTTTTTCAGAGGTTTGGAGAAGGCATTTGCAGTTCTTGATGGTTCCATTGTGTATAATACATCATAAAATTTCCACGCATACCACTTTTAGCCCAAAATTCCTCTGGGAAGGCCTCCAAAATTCCTATCAAAGACCACGCTGTGTTTCTGCTAAGAGCACGCTGTGCTTATCCAAGTTTTGAGTAACCAACTTCAAGATGGGATTATGAACAAATGGGAAAGTAATTTTGAAACCTGGAGGCGGTTTTTGTTTATAACATACCAAAACACAATAACCTCTCTCAGTTTTTGAATATAATTTATGGTTTTGGATATATTCTATCATCTTAGAGGCCTATTATTTCAGTAAATAAAACACTCAGTTTTTTTCCTGTTATAGTCATATTTTCTTTTTGTGTTTTCTTAACAACATGGAATGAATTTTTGAAACCAAGAGAGGTTGTTATCAAGGACATATTAAAAAACAATAACCTCTCTCAGGTTCTAAATATACGTTATGGTTTTGGATATATTCAATTCTCTTAGAGGCCTAATTTTTCAGGAAATAAAACACTCTGTTTTTCCTGTTTTAGTCATGTTTTCTTGGCATGATTTCCTAACAACTAAAAGTGAAGTTTTGAAAACCAAGAGAGGTTTTTTTCAAGAGAATATTCAAAAACAAAAATCTCTCTCAGTTTTTACACATGTTTTATTTTATTGTAGTTATAGGTGTCACTCTGATACCTATTTTTCACAAGTTCACCAGGCCAGAATTGTTGCGCTTATGAGAAGTCACTTTTGGAACTAATTTTGCAAAGGTAAAATTGATGTTGTGAATGGTTTAAAGGATCAAGGGTATAATATTCATCTCAAGGATTCCTCACATGTCATTATCAGCCTCCAAAAACTCCAAACCCTCCAGTTCAAACTTAGAGAGCATGAAACATTGAGTTGTCATTTATGCCATGATAACGTTGTCCTACAAGCCAAGATGAATTATCTACAGTGTTAGGTTGATAATATTACTGCCACCAATATTAGTCTCTGGATGCAATTAAAACACCACAAAAATCCTAAGTCAAAATCCCCCGGGCAAGAGAGAGAAGCTTCTAAAGCTAATCCACCCCCTCCTTCGCAAGTTAATCATAAAGGGCAATTTATTTTTGTTTGCAGTGGGACCTGCAAAATATTAGGTGTGGGGGTAATGTTGGGTCCGAGATATGATCACTTTTATGACGGTTATTATACACTTTTGTTGCATGTACATATGTTTTTTTCATATTTTAAAGGAGCTTTTTGAAGAATTTCATGATAAAATGGTATGATCAGCACAAGGTACGTATAATTCATGTTTAATGATTGTATCAAGTATAATTCATCATGTTTTATGATTTCCAAGAGCTAATTCATGTTTTTCTGGTGTTACAAGGGAAAAACGCACTACATTTATAGTCCTAGCACTTGATCTGACACTCCTTCCAGTACTCGTTCCGACACTTGATCCGACACTCCGTCCAACACCTCTTCCTACACAAAAACGTAGGGTGACTTAGCGGTTATGGTATTGGCGGCCAATGATGGGAAAATCATACATGTGGGTTTTTTTCATAATTTTCCCCTCCATCTACTGAGCTCCAGACAACTTAGTTTCATTTGTTCAAAGAGGGCGATTATTGGCTCGCTCTGTTTCGACAGTTAGGACACCATTAATGAAATTTACCAATTTCAGAAGTGGTTCGAACCTCCTGTGGTTGACCACTTGGCATGTAAACATTATAAATACCACTAGGATGATCATAAGATTGTTAAACAAGTAGAAGAGACATTAGATTAGAGACAAATTCATTTTTCTCTGTTTTGGTATTTTACATTTCTAGAATTGTGCTAGAACTCCGTTTTCAAGCTTTCATGGTGAATTCGCCTTGTTAAGTTCGTGGTGTGCTTTTAGGAGGTATCCACGACTTGTTGGGGGGGCCACCAACAATATGGTGATTGTTCTTATGTTATTTATGCATTTCTTAATTTAAATTGCTCTTTCTTATTTACTGTATATGCATGTTTTTATTTAATTAATTAGTTTGTTGTAGCTTACTGTTTTACTTCTCTTTTGTCGGTTAGATGATGATATGTGTTAGTATGTGTTGATTTTATAGATTAGGAATAGGCTTTCAAGTCTCCATACTAACCATGTGTGCAATTAGAAAGTCTCTCTCTCTTTATACTAACCTCGTGTGCAAAGTAGATGTCAAATGATGCTTTCTTTCATGATTTTACAGTCAAGTTTAGAACAGATTTTTAATTAGAACAGAACATAGTTTAATTTGGGTTTTCTTCTGACAAGGATTGATGGATGGGTAGATTTACTTCCAATTTTTATAGTTTCTTATCTTAGTTTTACATAGATTTCATTTACTTAGTTATTTGTTAATGTAATTGTCAATTTTAATGTCATAGTTTAATTTATGTTTTTAATTCATTTTCTTATCATAGTTTGAATGATTAGAGTAGACATAGCATAGTTTTCTTTTACGCAATTTCCTTTCATAGATTAAAATGAAATTAAATTCCTTAGTTAAATAATGATGATTTCGTTATGTTTTTGATGGTTTATACATGAATATGCAGGGTATTCAACATTATTTTTGTCATGGCTAAGTTTTCATTGGATTGTTTAATCCATACCTTTCATTTTTCCATTGATATTAGTATTGATCTTATACCATTGGAATTGTCCTTTTTTGTCAAGTGTCACTGAGATATCATTCGACACCGAAGACATTCACACAACCACCAACATTATATTTGAGTGTTTCATAGATTAAAGATAGTTCCTTACTTTTGTAGATTAGAAGAGATAGTTTCTTGTTTTCATAGTTTAGAAAATAGTCTTATTTGTTATTGTAGGGTAGATAGACTTTGCTTTGATAGATTAGATAATAGTTTTCTTATCATAGATTAATAATTAGTCGTTAGTATTTCTTTCTTTCAATAGAATAGATTTCCTTTCATGAATTGCATTGAGCATTTAGATTTCCTTTTACGCATTAGAAATAGTTTTGCATTAGGCATTTAGTCCACTTGCCTCTTAGGCTAGATAGTTGTTCAATGATAAGTTTTACTTGCAGTAGTTAGTTGCCTTTGCTTACTTGTCTTTTGTTGTAGTAGGTTAGTTAGGTGCCTTTGCTTACTTGTCTTTTTATTTAGTAGGTTAGTTAGGTGTCTTTTCTTACTTATCTATTTTCTTTAATAGGTTAGATAGGTGATTTTTCTCACTTTCTTATTTCTTTTCTTTCATAGGGTAGTTGCTCATTGAATGTAGGTTGGCAAGTTAAAGAAGTTTTCTTTTGTCATTTGCTTATTATGCTTAGTAGTTTTCTTTTTCTTATTGTTGAACTAGTTTGCTTTACATAGGGTTTTACTTTCTTTCTTAGGAACTATCCATCGATCCTTGGCCCAAAAGTACTTAGGTTACCTAGTTTCATTTTGCTTAGTAGGGTTTTCTCATTAGATATATTTTCTTGAGTAGATTAGCCTTATATAGATACCTTCCTTAGTTAGACTATACTCCTACCAGTCTTCTACCTTTAGCATATATTTTTCTACTACTCTAAGTTTACTTACCTCGGGTTGACAATTTAATTGAGGGATTTTACTGTGTTTTTAGTGCATATAGAACACCCATCAATGGCTGCACCTCATCCTTTGAACAAGATACAACAAATCCTAGCTGCTAGGTATGCACCATTAATATTGCCAAATCCCGTATCAGCCAAGCCTATAGAAGACTATCACAAGTATATGCCCAAATTCACAGGTGAAGGTGATGTGACTATTGAAGAACATATAGAGGCCTTTTACAGTTATGGAGAAAACCTTAACATTGAGGAAGAAGATGTTTGGACCCGAGATTTTGTCCAAAGCTTAGATGGCCATGCTAGGAAGTGGTTCAAAGAACTCCATGTTGGTTCAATAGCTGGCATAGAGAAATTGGATGATATCTTTTTGAAGCACTGGGGTGATAGAAGAGTTTTTTTGTACTATATTACTGAATTTGGAAATCTAAGGAAAGAAAATGGTGAATCAGTCTTTGATTTCACTAAAAGGTTCAATAGGATTTACAGTAAAATACCAGTTGAGATAAAGCCCTCAGATACCTCTGCCAAAATCACATATGCAAATTCATTTGATTTAGAATCATGTCTGTTGTTGAGAGAAAGAAAGTCAACTACACGATCTCTGATGCAAGATTCTACCCTTGAAGTGGAATCAAATATATTGGTTGTTCATAAGTTGAAGGGAAACACTGATAGAAGAAAGCTTAGAGATGAAGCTTCTTCTTCATCCAATACTAATCCAAAACTAGACAAGATGGCTAAAATGTTAGAGTCTTTAACTTCTGAGATATCTAAACTTAAAATTGAAAACAAGAAACCTGTCAAGGGAAGGGGTACTTATGATTAACAAACAAAAATTCCAATCAAAATCCAAACAACTTCAGGAGAAATAATCAACAAGTGCAGATTTTGCAGAGAGAGAGAAATCCTACTGAGGATCAGAAGATAAAGTCTCCTCTTCAAAATGTTGTGATGGAAGAATATGATGAAGATGAATGTCCAGAAGATCAAGAAGACCATATTCATTGTGTCAAAGCAGAGTTGGAAAAATCATTTTTGACTCAAAATGATTATGAGGAGGCCCTTACAAATGGAAAAATTAATGAACTTTCTGATGACAATGGTGTATTTCAGGCAGATGAGAAAAATATATACAATCTCATATCTAAGGAAGTTGTTGCAAAACATAGTACTACACCTCCTCCTCAAAAGAAAAACCTTGTACCTACCAAGCAACATAATCAAGATCAACAGAACTTAAAGGAACCGCAAATTGCATTAAAAGCACCATCCCATGAGGTAAAAACATCATACAAGACCTCATTATCTTTTAATCTTGAAGTAGAAATCCAAAAAATTAAAATTCCAATCCCTCTAGTTGAGCTGATGAAAAATGAGTCATTTAAGAAAAACATTTTGAGCACCCTTGATCCCAGATGCACTTCTGACTCTGCTGATATCCTCAACATTCAATATAGTCAGCCTAATATTGTCCTAGGTCCTATTATTGAATATAGGGATGAGAGTTGTCCACCATTTTACATTTCCTTGAATATTCATGACAAAATCTTGCATAATTGTCTCTTAGATTTAGGTGCATCTCATAATTTGATGCCAAAGGCTGTGATGGAAGAACTTGGCCTAGAAATCACTAAGACTTATCATGATCTTTTCTCTTTTGACTCTAAGAGAGTTAAATGCTTTGGGCTTATTAAATATTTGGCAGTGACCTTGACCTCAACATCAATGAAAACCATGGTGATGGATGTGGTTGTGGAAGACATCCCTCCCAAATTTGGATGTCTCTTGTATAGATATTTCATGAAAAGACTTGGTGTAACTCTACAAATGGATCTATCATACGCCACAATTTTGGTGTTCGGTGGAGAAAACAAAAGGTTGTACAGAGAATCTCAACTTGCATACATAATCAGTGATGATCAGAATCCATTCAATCACCCAATTTATTCAGTGGACACATGTATGGGGTCATGTATACTTCAAATCGATGACACTCTTTCATAATCATTATTACTTAAGAAACCCATTATGCAGCCAGCATAAATAGGCAAGAATGATTTGTGGACAATGTTCTTTGATGGGGCATGTACAAGAGAATCAGCTAGAGCAGGCATAGTCATCATTTCCCCATTAAAAGAAACCACTCATTTGTCTTTTAAGCTTGATTTTAAAGTGACTAACAACATTGTAGAGTATGAGGCACTTCTCCTAGGATTAAATGTAGCCAAAGAGATGAAGATTCAGAGACTACAGGTATTTGGAGATGCAGACCTAACAATTCAGCAAGTAAACAAATCCTTCCAGGCCAAACATGTTAGGCTAAAAGCCTATAGAGATGAAGTTTTGACAGTGATTCATTCTTTTACAGATTTCAAGATTACTCATGTTCCTAGAGCCATGAATGAACTAGTTGATTCATTGTCTATTTCATCCTACTCTTTCATACCTCCATTACCTCCTAAATTAAACTATGAAGTCCAAGTAAAGCATAGGCCATCACTCCCTGATAATGTAAATTTTTGGAAGGTTTTTGAAGATGATGCTGAACTCACCAGATTCCTTGCAGTAATGGATGAGTTTACAGATTTGCAGATTGATTTGGAAAATGAACATGATGAAGAAGCTAAGAAGCCAAAGCTCAGAAGTAAAATTGGAACACATGAAATTGTTCAATTGTCCACTAACCGAATTCCTAAAGTATTGGTCCCTTTAGAATTTTTTTTTGATAATAATGATGTGGTTGTCAAATTGGAAAAGAAGGAAGAGGACTCAAATGTATTTCAGTTTAATGTAGTCAGTGAGCAATATCCTAAACATGTCAACTTAGCTTCTCATCTATCTAAAGAACAAAAGGCTAATTATGGTGAGTTGTTAAAATAATTTGTTGATATCTTTGATTGGAAATATAGTGACTTGAAAACATTCAACACTGAGATAATTCAACACAAGATTCCTTTAAACAAAGATACTAAACCATTTGGGCAGAAGCTTAGATCTTTCAGTCCTATGTTACTTCCTACCATGGAAAAATATATCAAGAAATTATTGGATGCTAAAATTATTATACCTCTCAGATACTCAGATTGGATTTCTAACCTTGTACCTGTCAGAAAGAAAAATGGAGAGATTAGACTTTATGTGGATTTCAGAAATTTAAACAAGTGTTCTAGTAAAGACAACTACTCGCTGCCCAAGATGGAACTCATTTTACAAAAGGTGTCAGGGTCAAGTGTGATGTCCTTTATTGATGGATTCTCCAGATACAATCAGATTGTTTTCCATACATATGATGGAGAAAAGACTTCTTTACCACTCCATGGGGCACTTTCATGTATGAAAATATGCCTTTCGGACTGATGAATGTTGGAGCTAGTTTCCAGAGAGAAATGGACATCACATTCATTGGAGAGAAAGAAAAATTTGTTTTGATATATCTTGATGACATAACTATTTTTTCAAGTAGCCATGAAGATCATTTGCAGCACTTGAGGAAGGCATTCCTAAAATGCAGAAGGTATGGCATTTCTCTTAATCCTAAGAAATTTAATTTTGCACTTAAAGAAGGGAAATTTCTTGGACATATTGTTTCAGCTGATGGGGTAAGGATTGATACAAAAAGAGTAGAAGCCATTAAAAAATTGTCTCTTCCTAGATCAAAAAAGGATATTCAGTCTTTCCTTGGAACTATAAAGTTTATCAGGAGGTTTATAGCAAACTTTGCAGAACTTGCGAAGAACATTACTTGTATGTTAAGAAAGAATTTTGAAGTAAGATGGACTGAAGAAGCTAAACACTCTTTCAATGCTATCAAAGAAGCCATTATAACATCCCCTATTTTAATCAGTCCTAACTTTGACAAGGAGTTTTATATCTTTTCATTTGCTTCAAAAGATACAATTGTAGATGTACTATTGCAGAGAAATGTTGATGATCAAGAGCAGCCAGTTGCCTTCTTCAGTAAAGTATTGAGAGATGTTGAAGTAAAGTATGAACCATTGGAAAAACAAGCATATGCACTCATCAAGTCATTAAAAGCCTTCAGGATTTACATTCTTCAAGCCAAGGTAATAACCTATGTACCTTCAAGCTCTGTTAAAGATGTGCTTATACAACCTAACATAGATGGAAAAAGGAGTAAGTGGATAGAAAATTTAATTGAATTTGATGTCGAGATCAAGCCAAAAAAACATGTGAAAGGTCAAGGCCTTGCCAAGCTCCCTGCAGAAGAAAATTGTAAGTTGCTTGAGATAAATTTTGTGGGTATAAATGTAGAAAACATTCAGGTTTTAGAAGACAGAGGTAGTGATAATTTGCAGGTTTCTCCTCACCTAGATGAATGTGAATGGTACAGTCACGTTATTTACTTTCTACAGAATTTAACAGTTCCTTCATATTTGACAAAAACACAAGGGAGAGCTTTAAAGCTTAAGGCCATAAATTTCTTCATTAATGACAACTTATTGTTTTGGAAAAATCCAACAAGGATACTCTTGAGGTGCATAAACCAAGAGAAATCAGCTAAAATCATGACTTAATTTCATAATAGTGAGTGTGGAGGACATCATTATTGGAAGACTATCGCTCATAAAATTCTAAGAGTTGGTTCCTATTGGCCATCTTTATTTTCAGATGTGTGTAAATTTGTGAAAAAATGTGATAAATGCCAAAGGTTTGCAGGCAAACAATAGCTAAAATCTCTTCCCCTCAAACCCGTTGTGGTCACGAGTCCTTTTTAGCAATGGGGTTTGGACTTCATAGGTGAGATTCATCCACCTTCTAGCAATCAACATAAATGGATCCTTGTTTCTATTGATTATTTTACCAAATGGATCAAGGCCATTCCTACAAGAAATGCCAATCACATTGTCATCATTAATTTTCTGCAAGAAAACATTTTCTCCAGATTTGGCTTCCCTAAGAGAATAGTCACAGATAACGTTGCTACGTTTAATGATAAACACTTGGTAAAATTATGTGAAGAGATGGGAATTCAGCTAGTACATTCTACTTCTTACTATCCACAGGGAAATGGCTTAGTTGAATCATCAAATAAGAGTTTAGTCAGAATCATAAAGAAGTTGCTTGAAAAAAATACCAAGGGATGGGATTCCAAGTTGAAATTTTCTTTGTGGGATGACAGAGTTATGAATAAAAAGTCAATTGGCACATCCCCCTTCTAGTTAGTATATGGTACTGAAGCCATATTTCCTTTTCAACTTGCACTGCCACTTGCAAAATTTTTACAAGAAGCTAACTATGAGCCAAATGATCTAACTAGGAGGATCCATAATTTGGTAGAGCTACAACAAGATAGAGAACAACTTCTGGAAAAAACAGAGTTACACCAAAGGAAGATGAAAGAAATTTTTGAAAGAAAAGTTAAGACAGATATTTTCAAGGTAGGGGATCTGGTTCTGAAATGGGATGCAACAAGATAGGAAAAGAGAAAACATGACAAGTTTGATGCACTCTGGACAGGTCCATTTGTCATAGCATCAGCTCAACAGAACAATACTTTTGTCCTCCAAGATCTTGCAGGTGAAGAAGTATCAGGTGGCCCATTCAATGGGTGGTTTCTGAAACTCTACTTATCATGAGGCTTTCCTTAAAGCCTACTTATTTGTACATATCCTTTTCAGTTTTTGTTTTTGTTTTGTTTTGTCAATAACTCCATGCCCAATGGAATACTGAGTAAAATCAATTTTGAATTTAAGTTGTAAATAAGGCTACTGAGTCAAACTAGGTTCCTGGAAACCTCACAGAGAGGTCTCCATCCCAGCTGGAGCCAAATGTTATCTCCCAAAATGAATCAGTCAATTTTTTCCATTTTGTAGGTGATATCATGGTCATAAATTAGGGTTCTATATAAATTTTTAGAATTTTGAAGTGTCAAAACATAGGATTTAAGGTGTTATTCTAGAAATAAATCGATCCTCAAAAGGTCTTTTCAAAAAATCAAGAAAAATATTTTCAACAGCTAACATCTATTTTGAAGTTGAAGTTAGCCAGTGAAAGCCTCAGGTTTCAATGGCTAAAGGGTACTCCCAGCATTAAGCGAGTCGGTGAAAGTGTTAACACGGGTTTTTCTCCAACGGTTTTAGAAACCCAAAAAGGGTACGTTGGACACACGTCATATGATCATCATGACAAGTTAATGGAAGCAAATGAGTGGTGACACCTTTTCATCACATTCTAGTAGGATATCATGATAGATTGTGATCATGTATTTCATGCAGCAAAAAGAGAAGGGTTTGAAGAGGTGAAATTTTTTTATTCATCATTACAACCATAGGATAAGTACCAAATATCTGATGACATCAAATCAAATCATCATTTCTTATTTTAAACTCACGGTTTTCAAAAATTCTATTATGGGGTTTCATATGTCAATCGATAACACAGGGTCATTTTCACTAGCGCCAGCCCTTTCCTTATGTAGAAATATTACTGTGTCAATCATGTACAGATTAATTGTTGATTAAGTTATAGATGGAAAGGAAGCGAGGAGGACCACTTCTGAGGAAAGAATTAGACAATTTATCTTTTTTGCAATCTCATCTAGAGGTGCAGAAGCGTTTCTCAGATGTAGGTTTTATGTAATATGTGGTAAAGTTGTAGGAGGGATATCACCAAGCGATAACAGAGAATTTTGCAAAGTCATACGATGGAAAGAAAGCTACAGTAGATTCTCTGGAACTGATAGTTGATGAAGCTACCATTTCTTCAACAACTGGCTTACCCAGAACATGCCAAAGTTGGTTTAAAACAACAGTGACCAAGAATTTGGATTTCAAATCATACCTCAAGACAAAATTCCAAAGTATAACCTGGAAGAAAAGTATCCCTGTTTCTTACCTTGAAGAGGAATGGCAAGTTTTGTTCAAGGGCATTAAGCTATATATAACCTCAGAGGGCGGGCATGACAAGTTGATGTTATATCACTTTAGACTCCTAGATCACTTCACAGGGAAGGTCCTTCTAAATTTTCCTTTATTTCTTCATAAAATCCTAACAAAGGTGTGTAATAGGATCAGAGTTGAACCATCCAGCATCAAGAATTCCCTTTGTCATTATGGCCTGATTAAAATGATCATCTTGGAAGAATTGAGATAGAGAAAAAGAACTTGGCAGCACTTTCTCTTCTGGGAAGGTTTTGAGACCCAAACTCAACCTATGAATGAAAAGAAGAAAGAAGGAAAGAAGCAGCCAACTCCTCAAAGTAGCTCAAAGAGAAGGATATCTCTCCCAAAGTCACCAGAGAGAAAAAATCCAGCGTAAATCCCAAAAAATCTAAAAAGAAACTAGATTTTGAAACAAACTCAGAGCAATCCACAGTAAAGAAGGCAAATTTTCTAAATTTTCCATACACAGATTC
This sequence comes from Picea engelmannii, assembly GCA_009831015.1. NCBI lineage: Eukaryota > Viridiplantae > Streptophyta > Pinopsida > Pinales > Pinaceae > Picea > Picea engelmannii. The sequence continues at coordinate 52,027 of ML823802.1, forward strand.
AGACACAGAACCAGAAAAATATGATGAAACTCCAACCATCAAAAGTCCAAAGCACTCCATGGAACCTACACAGGATTTTCAATTTTTTACTTCCAAAGATGAAGGTGAAACCTCAAGAAATAAGAAATCAAAGAAATCACAGAAGATTAAGGAGCTGAAAAAGATAATAGCATAGCAAGAGATTCTAGAAAGGGTGATAAAGGAAAGATATAAGACTTTGTCAGAGAATTTTGCAAAGACCAATGTAGATTTTGAGAAGCTGGCACTTGAAAGCATTAAGGATAAGAAGAAGAAGAAAAATATCACAAAGGATTATAATAGCTTATGGTGGTTAGCTAAGCGTCTGAAGAGGAAAATCAAAAAGTTGAAAGCAAGAATTACCACACATCCAGATTTGCAGGTGCTGGCACAGGTCACTGTAAATTTGCAGGGAGATTAATCAAGACTATTACAAACAATGATTTTTTATTTTAAACATGAAAGGTTTTCCTTTTGATTAAAAAATAACTTTCACCATCATAGGAAGCGGAGTTATAACCAATTAGTTGTTGAAAAGAAGAGATTTCATCGACTAATTAGCAATTTCTAAGGAAAAATAGCTGGTGAAACCTCAGAGAAAGAATTTTGAAGATTTTGAGCTCGAACAGAGCAATTTTTGGGTGATTTAAAAGATAAGAGGGAATCAAAAAGATTAATCACCAAATCATGAATTATTAAGTTTCAAATATTCATGGAGATATATGAGGTGAATACTCATATGATCATCCATCACCTTACTTACAGCTATGAAAGTTTTCCAACCACTTAATACATGTGTCCTTTGCTCCATGACACATGAGAGACATAGCAATGATGAAGACCAAATGTCGAAGACAAACTTTGAAGATAGTTCGATTGATAGGAACTAGTTCTTAGTTATCCTATTGTATTTAGTTTTGTTTTTTGTTTTCTATATTTAGAAATCTAGATCCAGTTTTCCAAGATCTAAGACTTGTTGTAAAGGCTATAAATGCATATATTTTTCATATGCCAGGGTTCAATTTTGGAAACAGATACTATATTGTAAACAAACTTTTCCATATGATAATACAAATCACATTTTTCTCTCTCTATTGATGTCAGATTCTTATCTTTCCTTTTGTACTCTTATTCAAGTTGTTTTAGCTGTAGAATGACTGACATCTCATTTGTTAGCTCATAACTTGATTAATAGTTGTCTATCATTGTTTATTAAACCCTACATTTGTATTTGGTTTATATGCATTGTTTTCTCACCCACTTAAAAGCTATCATCTGATTATTTATCCTTGAGAGCACTGGTTCATTTGATTCTCATTTTGACTGTCTGAATACCATACTGTATTTGAGTTATCCAATTGATCCACACATACAAAATACAAATATTTTTTTACCTTAAGTTACCAAGCATCTTTGATCCACAACCTCAAAGAGTTTCTTGGAGTGATAACACCGACGATCAATGGAAAATCCCACGATGCACACAACACTGCAAATGAAAACAATCCTCCCACTCCACAAGCCCCACAATACAAATGCACTCCCCTAGCATGCATAGGAGGTTCGAACAAACAAAGCAAGCTTTCTACAACCTCAAATCGAGAGGGGGACTTGTAGGGAACAATGATAAAGAGGGGAATAGGGTGGCCAGTCCAACAGTGCGCTACTTTCATCCCCCCTCCAAAAAAATGATTCCCCACAATACAAATGCACTCCCCTAGCATGCATAGGAGGCTCGAACAAACAAAGCGAGCTTTCTACGACCTCAAATCGAGAGGGGGACTTGTAGGGAACAATGATAAATGGGGGACTAGGGTGGCCAGTCCAACAGTGCGCTACTTTCATCCCCCCTCCAAAAAAATGATTCCCCACAATTCCCCCTTCCAATGGAGAAAAGGAAAAACAAGCACAAGTTGTTCGACCCAGGGGCCAAAAGACACAAATTCACTCCCCATTCCACAAGAGGCTCAAATAAACAGAGAAAGATTTCCCAAGACTCAACTACAAGGAGAAATTGTAGGGAACAACGGTAAGGAGGGACTAGGGTGGCTAGTCCTAACAATGCACTGCTTTCATCCCTCCATAAGATCGATTCCTGACAATTTCCCCTTTCAGCAGAGAAAAATAAAAACGAGCACAAGTTATATTCAAACAGAGAGAGAGACCACTTGCCCTTTCCCCCAGTAAAAATGAAGTCCCATGGCCCAACAACATTCCCATGATGATGATGGAGAGAGACAACATTCGAACGCAGACGCGAAGAAGTCGCTGCCCAAAAATCATTTCCGAACAAACCAAAGACCAAAAAAAAGGGCATCAAAGCACTCGCAAGGAAAGAGGATGTGAGGTATCTTACCCAAAACCATCTGACACTCAAAACAAAAGAGGATCTAATTTCTCTTACCCACAAGAACACCCATTGGAAGGGAACCCGTCGCCTCTCTGCCCCTGAAAAAACCACGTCCA
>ML823802.1:69007-88966 GCA_009831015.1 Picea engelmannii
TTTTTGTACGGCTTAGCCAAGGTTGGGTGACCAAGGGCAAGGCAAGGTGACTTGGCAAGAGGGGCGCCCAAATGCAATGCAAGGTAAGTTGGCAAGATGGGCGCCCAAACACATGAAGAGCCATAACAAGATGGGAGCCCAAACTCAACGCAAGGTGATTTGGCAAGATGGGCGTCCAAACACAATGCAAGGAAATTTGGAAATATGGGTGCCCAAATTCAACGCAAGGCGAGTTGGCAATATGGGTGCCCAAATTCATGAAGATCCATAACGAAAATGACCACACAAGGGAGCACTAGGCAGAAAGACAAGATGGAGGACGGATAAGAACCAATTTTGGATTTGAGGTATATTTTTTAATATGGCCTAGAAGAGGTTGGGAAACCAAGGTAAAGGAAAGGCGACTTGGAAAGAGGGGCGCCCAAATGCAATGCAAGGCAAGTTGGCAAGATGGGCGTCCAAACGCATGAAGATCCATAATGAAAACGACCATACAAGGGAGCACTAGGCAAAAATATGAGTTGGAGGACAGATAAGAAACAATTTTGGCTTGGAGGTAGATTTTTTAATACGGCTTAGCCAAGTTTGGGCGACCAAGGGAAAGACTTGGCAAGAGGGGCGCCCAAATGCAACGCAAGGGAATTTGGCAAGATGGGCTCCCAAACACATGAAGAGACGTAACAAGATGGGTGCCCAAATGCAACGCAAGGCGAGTTGAAAAGATGGGCGTCCAAATGAAATGCAGGGCAAGTTGGCAAGATGGGCACCCAAATGCAACACAAGTCGATTTGGCAAGATGGGCGCCCAAACGCACGAAGAGACGTAATAAAAACGACCACACAAGGGAGCACTAGGTAAAAAGACGAGTTGGAGGACAGATAAGAACCAATTTTGTCTTTGAGGTATATTTTTTAATACGGCCTAGCCATGTTTGGGAGACCAAGGGCAAGGCAAGGTGACTTGGAAAGAGGGGATCCCAAATGTAGTGCAAGGCAAGTTGGCAAGATGGGTACCCAAACACATGAAGATCCATAACGAAAATGACCATATAAGGGAGCACTAGGCAAAACGACGAGCTAGAGGACGGATAAGAAACAATTTTGGCTTGGAGGTAGATTTTTTAATACGCCTTAGCCAAGGTTAGGTGACCAAGGGAAAGGCAAGGCAACTTGGCAAGAGGGGCACCCAAATTCAATGCAAGGCAAGTTGGCAAGATGGACGCCCAAACGCACGAAGAGCCGTAACAAGATGGGTGCCTGAACGCAACATAAGGCGAGTTGGCAAGATGGGCACCCAAATGCAATGCAAGGCAAGTTGGCAATATGGGTGCCCAAACCCAATGCAAGGTGAGGTAGAAATATGGGTGCCCAAACAAACGAAGAGTCATAATGAAAATGACCACACAAGGGAGCACTAGGCAAAAAGACGAGCTCGAGGACGGATAAGAACCAATTTTGGCTTCGAGGTAGATTTTTTAATACGGCCTAGCCAAGGTTGGGCGACCAAGAGCAAGGCAAGGTGACTTGGCAATAGGGGTACCCAAATGTAATGCAAGGAAAGCTGGTAATATGGGTGCCCAAATGCACAAAGAGCCATAACAAAAATGACCATACAAGGGAGCACTAGGACAAAGACGAGCTGGAGGACGGATAAGAAACAATTTTGGCTTGGAGGTAGATTTTTTAATATGGGTTAGCCAAGGTTGGGTGACCAAGAGAAAGGCAAGGTGACTTGGCAAGAAGGGTGCCCAAACACAACGCAAGGTAATTTGGCAATATGGGCACCCAAATGCACGAAGATCCGTAACAATATGGGTGCTTGAACGCAACTCAAGATGAGTTGGAAATATGGGCACCCAAACACAATGCAAGGTGAGTTGGAAAGATGGGTGCCCAAACGCAACGCAAGGCGAGTTGGCAAGATGGGCGCCCAAATGAAATGCAAGACAAGTTGGCAAGATGGGTGCCCGAATGCAACACGAGGCAATTTGGTAAGATGGGTGCCCAAATGCAACGCAAGGCGAGTTGGCAAGATGAGCGCCCGAACGCAACGCAAGGCAAGTTGGAAAGATGGGCACCCAAACGCAACGTAAGGCGAGTTGGAAAGATGGGCGCCCGAGCACAACACAAGGTGAGTTGTCCTGAATGCAATGCAAGAAAATTTGGCAAGATGGGAGGCCAAACGCACAAAGAGCCGTAACGAAAACGACCACACAAGGGAAAAAAGATGAGCTGGAGGACGGATAAAAACCAATTTTGGCTTGGAGGTAGATTTTTTAATACGGCCTATCCAAGGTTGGGCGACCAAGGGAAAGGCAAGGCAACTTGGAAAGAGGGGCACCCAAACACAACGCAAGGCAAGTTGGCAAGAAATACGCCCAACCACATGAAGAGCCGTAATGAAAACGACCATACAAGGGAGCACTAGGCAAAAAGACGAGCTAGAGGACAGATAAGAAACAATTTTGGCTTGGAGGTAGATTTTTTAATTCGGCTTATCCAAGGTTGGGAGACCAAGGGAAAGGCAAGGCGACTTGGAAAAAGGGGCATCCAAACACAACGCAAGGCAAGTTGGTAAGATGGGCACCCAAATGCACGAAGATTCGAAACACGATGGACACTCGAATGCAACGCAAGGCGAGTTGGAAAGATGGATGCCCAAACGCAACGCAATGCAAGTTGGCAAGATGGGTGCCCGAACATAACGCAAGGCAAGTTGGAAATATGGGCACCCAAAAACAACACAAGGTGAGTTGGCAAGATGGGTACCTAAATGCACGAAGAGTCATAACGAAAATGACCACACAAGGGAGAAATAGGCAAAAAGATGAGCTGGAGGATGGATAAGAACCAATTTTGGCTTGGAGGTAGATTTTTTAATATGGCCTAGCCAAGGTTGGGCGACCAAGGGCAAGGCAAGGTGACTTGGCAAGAGGGGCTCCCAAACGCAATGCAAGGCAAGTTGGAAAGATGGGCTCCCAAATGCATGAAGAGATGTAACAAGATGGGAACTCAAATGCAACGAAAGGTGAGTTGGTAAGATGGGTGCCCAAATGCAACGCAAGGCAAGTTGGAAAGATGGACGCTCAAACACAATGTAAGGCGAGTTGGAAAGAGGGGTGCCCAATCACAACAAAAGGCAAGTTGGCAATATGGGAGCCCAAACTCATGAAGAGCCATAATGAAAATGACCACACAAGGGAGCACTAGGAAAAAAGATGAGCTGGAGGATGGATAAGAACCAATTTTGGCTTCGAGGTAGATTTTTTAATACGGCCTAGCCAAGGTTGGGAGGTTGGGAAACTAAGGGCAAGGCAAGGAGACTTGGCAAGAGGGGAACCCAAATGTAATGCAAGGAAAGTTGGCAAGATGGGCACCCAAACGCACGAAGAGCCGTAACAAGATGGGCACTTGAACGCAATGCAAGGTGAGTTGGCAAGATTGGTGCCCAAACACAACGGAAGGCGAGTTGGCAAGATGGAGGCCCGAACACAATGCAAGGCAAGTTGGCAATATGGGATCCCCAATGTAACGCAAGGCAAGTTGGAAAGATGGGTGCCCAAATGCATGAAGAGTCATAATGAAAATAGCCACACAAGGGAGCACTAGGCAAAAAGGCAAGTTGGAGGATGGATAAGAACCAATTTTGGCTTCGAGGTAGATTTTTTAATATGGCCTAGAAAAGGTTGGGTGACCAAGGGCAAGGCAAGGTGACTTGGCAAGAGGGACACCCAAATGAAACGCAAGGCAATTTGGCAAGATGGGTGCCCAAACGCACGAAGAGCCATAACGAAAACGACCACACAAGGGAGAACTAGGAAAAAGGATGAGTTGGAGGACAAATAAGAACCAATTTTGGCTTCGAGGTAGATTTTTTAATATGGATTGGCCAAGGTTGGGTGACCGACAACAAGGCAAGGCGAGTTGGAAATGGGAGCACCCAAATGCAATGCAAGGCGAGTTGGCAAGATGGGCGCCCAAATGCACGAAGAGTTGTAACGAAACGCATGAAGAGCCTGGCCAAGGTTGGGAAACCAAGGGCAAGGCAAGGCGAGTTGGAAAGAGGGGCACCCAAAAGCAACATAAGGCTAGTTGGAAATATGGGCGCCCAAACACACGAAGATCTGTAACGAAAATGACCACACAAGAGAGCACTAGGCAAAAAGACGAGTTGGAGGATGGATAAGAACCAATTTTGGCTTCAAGGTATATTTTTTAATACAGCATGGCCAAGGTTGGGTGACCAAGGACAAGGCAAGGTGATTTGGAAAGAGGGGCTCCCAAACACAACGCAAGGTGAGTTGGCAAGATGGGCACCCAAACGCACGAAGAGTCGTAATGAAAACAACCACACAAGGGAGCACTAGGAAAAACGATGAGTTGGAGGATGGATAAGAACAAATAATTTCCTTGAGGTAGATTTTTAATATGGCCTCGCCAAGGTTGGGTGACCAAGGGAAAGGAAAGGTGCTAGGAGGCAAGGGAAGGGAAGGTGCAAGGGAGGCAAGGCATGGCAAGGAACCAAGAGGCAAGAAAAGGTAAGGTGGCAAAGGGAAAAGAAAGGAAAGGTTCTAGGAGGCAAAGAAAGGGAAGTTGCCAGGAGGCAAGTCAAGGTGTGTCGACATGAGGAGACCTCACAAAAATTTGGGAACGGCCACACGAGTCAGTGCCAGGAAAGAAGACAAGACAACCACCAGATAAGGAGTAAAGTTGGTCACAACTTAACTTTTTTAGGGTGGCCTGGGCAAGGTAAGGTGTCAGGATGAAAGGCACAATGAAAAGTGCCCAGAGGCAAGGCAAGGCAAGGTAGTACTAGGAAAGAAGACGACCCAAACATTAGATTGGGAGTGAAGGTGGTCACAACTCAACTTCTTTAAGATGACCTAGGCAAGGTAATGCAAGGAAATGGGAATTAGGAGGCAAGGCAATGCAAGGTAGTGCTATGCAAGAGGATGAGTCAATCGCCAGATAAGGAGTGAAGGTGTTCACAACTCAACTTTTTAAAGACGTCCTAGGCAAGGCAAGGAAAGGAAAGTCGCCAAGAAGCAAGGAAAGGCAAGGCAAAGTGCAAGGAGGCAAGGTGGGGGTGGGCACCAAGATCCAAGGCAGGGCATGGAAAAAGGCAAGGGAAGGTGCGAGGAGGCAAGGTGGGGGTGGGAACCAAGAGCCAAGGTAGGGCATGGAAAAAGGCAAGGCAAGGCGCTAGGAGGTAGGGAAGGGCATGGAAAAAGGCAAGGCAAGGTAGCACCAAGGAAGAAGACGAGCCAAACATCAGATAAGGTGGAAATATGGTCAGAGCCTAAATTTTATAAGATTTTCTAGGTAAGGCAAGGCAAGGAAAGGTGTCGGGACGCAAGACAAGGAAATGCAGGGCACAACATAAGGCAAGACAAGGTGGGAAGAGGCAAGGCAATGCATGGCATGACACAAGCCAAGGTAAGGTATGAAGAGGCAAGGCAAGGCAAGGTGCGAGCAGACGAGTTGGGGTGCAACGACCCAACCGATGGGAGAGTGGGTGGACACATCATGACTTAGGAGGACCCATGCAGTGAGTTGGTGAGTCAACCCGATTATCATGCAAAATGGTGCAGTGATCCACGAGATTGAGTGAGCACATATAAGTAAGGCATGAGTCAAGGCAGAACAACTCGGGTAGAGAAGAGTGAAGATAGATTCGACTAAGTGTCTCGGTTGGGCATCTCGGTGGAGAGCACATGACGAGTCTCGAAGTTGATTCATTGGATGATTTGGAAGTGCACGTGATGGAGAGGAGACTTGCAACAGACGTGCAAGGCAGACTCAGGTTCTGGCAGGGGGGTCTTATGTGACGGTGAAGTGAGGAAAATTTTATCGAAGTGACTTGGCCAAATTCTGTATGTATTTGTATGGAGTTGCAGCTCCCCTCTTGTGACTGTCTCTCATTGTAACATTCTATACATTGTGATCTATGGGTGTCAGGGATAGTTCATGTTTCCCAACCACACTTATGTCTCTTTATCTTGTATGGATGATTACATGTTCATAATGGCGTAAATGACTAAGTATAGAACTATGTAATTTTCTAAGCGTAAACAATGCATGTTTAATGTAACTTGGCATGATTGTCTCAGAGCATAGTATGGGCATGCCCTGAGTGAGGCATAGTCCGGATGGAGTATGACTTGGGCGGGCCAAGTCACCGAGCCAAAAACATCACGGTGTCAGGCGACTTGGGAGCGCCAAGTCGAGTTGGATCCCTAGGTAGACTGTGGGCACATGAAAGACTCGGTGTATGATTGGGTGGATTTCACGTTGGGTCCACATTGGACATGGAGTGGATTGCAAGGCACCTTTTCCAATATATAAGGAGGACACCTCCATCGTGCAAAGTCATCCAATAAGAGTTAAATCGATGAGTGCCTGACAAGGATGGACAAGGTGTTATGAGGTGCAAAGTCTAGGTTTGGGGGCATTGTGAACTACTTGGACGATGTCTTCATAAAGGACTTAGACATCTTGGCAAGTGTCTGAGGAACTGCAGAGCTAAACTGAGGTTGTGGTAAGCAAGGAAGAGGCACTGCAGGAGGGAGATCCACCGATGCATCAGGGGTTGGATTGTGAAAGTATTTTGGGTACTAGGGAGAGGTGTCATGACTTATTTTTATTTCTACAAAAGAGTTGCAAGGAGAAAAATGCACCCACCCCATTGTTGTATCTTTGGAAACACTCTTCATATTAATAAGCTTAAGGAATCCACCCATAATGGCGTGTTGTGGTATCTTTATACTTGTTGGATGCTATTATTCCTTGTGTTGTTGTGGATGGCTAGGTACTATTGAGTATTGGCTAGGTGTTAAAAAATAATCAGGATGCTTTAAGGCCATGACTGGATGTGTGCCTATTGTTAGAGAACTCGATTTCATATCTAACAAACTGTAGCTCAAGGCATATTTATCGATGGTCCTTAAGTGAAGAGGCATAGTATGATTGTAGTAGGGCATGTTGGTCACACCCCTGTGGTTGAGGCAAGGCAACGATGCACTGCCAGGGGTTTCTCACACTTGCATGGTTTCCATCTCGCAGTCGAACAAAAAAACCCCAAATTCCCTCACACTTTGACGGTTTCCATCACGGTTGGACACAGACACCCCGAATTCCCCTGCACTTGGATGGTTTGTGTTGCGACAGGACATGGAAGCCCCGAATATCCCACACTTGGACAATTCCCATCACGTAGGGACATGGAAACCCTAGATTCCTTGCACTTGCATGGTTTTCGTCATGATCGAACCTGGAAACCATGAATTTCCCAGCACTTGCATGGTTTATGTAGTGGATGGACACAAAGACCCGAAATTTCACGCACTTTCACCGTTTTCATCCCGACAGGGCACAAAAACCCCAAATTTCCCCGCACTTGCACGGTTTTCATCACGACCGGACATGGAAACCCTGACATTCCCATTCTTGTTATTGGGGATAAATATATGCACTATTAATTCCCACATTTAATTATCAACCGGGGCTCGTAATCTTTGAGGTGAAGGCACAGGAAACGCATGATTAAAGCCTAGTCTAGCCTAATCTAAAGTCAGAAAAACAATCTTCAAACCCACACTACAACAAATTAACACTAAGGATTCATCATTGGGACGTATGAATACTTAGTGCTATAAAGGCTTAGATCACAATCTTTTAGGCACTTGGGGTGATATTCGTGTGATTAATCATGAGTAGCTTACTCAAGTCTTCTGTCCTTCAATGATTATTTCCTATAGCGGATCCACACTTAAATGCAATAAAAGAAACAAGCAAATAGAAATGAAATTCACAATAGAAACTAACACCTTAGGAAGAATTCCAACGCAGGAAGGCCATGTCTCATGAGTTAGACCTTTAATCTATCCATTGGTGATTGAAGCTATGTGAAATTAAAGTGCAAGGAATCCAAAGGTACGTGAAATAAAAAATAAGTGCAAGAAACTCAAAATCATCAAACTCAATCAACACCTAAGATTCACTTAGACTCAAAACCACCCTTTTAAATGTATACAACAATCATAAAGAAATAATGAATGAATCGTACAAGAGTAATGGATATTTAATACAATGGGCATCTAGAAGAAATGAATGAGAATGCAATCTTACTAATTTTCTGCTCTAAAAGACTTGCATACAAATAATAATACCTTTTGAATCTAACTAATTTTTAGGCAGAAAATAATGAATAAAGAGTGATACTTGTTTATTTTTTGCATTCAAAAGATTGTGTGTATGATAAGGTCTTAATGAATAAATCAATCTCTGAAGAAGTAAACAATAGCAAAACAAAAATAAGATGGAATGGAGATATGATTATGTAATGGAATAGATCTAATTCATGATGGGTATATGCATATCGCATAATGGATTAGATTTGAAACAAATGGAAAATGTGTGGACATAATTCATGGGTGTGGCAGAGTGTTTGGGGGAAGAATTGCAAGTGGAATATGAAGAGTTGGAGGGTGAACAATACCTTCTACAATTGATCTTTGTGGATGAATTGAATCTAGATGAGTATAGTAGTTGCAAAAGGTATCTGTTTGTTAATGAAAATAGGTGGCAATGAATATGAAAGTTGATCATATAAATGTGATCTTGAGGAGTATTATTCCAATCAATTTCTGAAGAAAATACAAGTTGCATATATGGGAAGAAGGTTTGGAAATGAAATGGAATGCAATGAAAATGGATTGCACAAAACAGAGTATTGGGAACAATTAATGAAAATAACATATATCTACAGGATTGGTGCAAACAAATGAAGGGTAAAATGAAATCTAAGTTTTAATCACCAAAACTAATGTAAATGACAGAACTGAAATGCATCTAAATTGAATCCAATCAACAATCAAAACCAAAATTGAACTGCATGTAGACAAACAACACAATACTAATCTACAAAATAAATACAGTATGGAAACACTTACCCTCACTGAGGAGCCCTTCCCAAGAGGTCAGTGCTAATAAGAAGGACTCAAATCAAGCTAGAAGGATGTTCAATGTGGCAGCAACAATCAATTCATTTTGATCAAAAACTCTGTTTTTACATGGCAATTAACTCCTTAAAGCTTCCCCACAGGAACAAAACTCTTTCTTACAAAAACTTCATGAAACTAATGGCCCTTTCTCATAGCCCTATGATGCTTATTTATACATGAATAATAATTGAGGAGTGGATGGGACCGAATCCCAATGCTCATATTTCAAATATTACATTTTTAGATAAAATCCTAAAAAATATGGGTTTTATTGCAATTTGGGCAAATTTGAGTTAGTCCCCCACCCATATCTTCCAAACCAATTCTAATTTTGAAACACTAACCACGTCATACTCAATTTTTCATATTCTAGACAAAACCTATTTTGTAGAATTTCTTGATCTGATTCCATCTGCACAAAAATCGAGGCACAAGTTGGTAGTTTGAGTTTTTCAATAATTTTAGCAGAATCATTCCCCTTGAGATGGAGGTCCACATGTGTGATATGGGTGAATTCTACCTCATGTGTTTGCATGTAAACGTGGCTCTGGAAAAAACCCATGTACCCGATTTTCCTCTAGAAGCTTTTCAAAATTTCAAATTATTTCTAGTACTGGATTAACACAGTTGGTACTAGATTAGAACAATTAGTACCAGAATCTTGTAGCCATGGGTTTAGTACCAGATGAACACAGTCATGAATATGGTTACCGGACCAATGTGATGGTAGTACTTGATGGAGCTAGTACCATAATAGGCACAATCTGGTACAGGATGAAGATGGTACCGGAAGAGGTAGAGAGTTGGTACCGGATGAACGCAAAGGTAGTACCAGATCACTGCAGAGTATTGGATGACATGGAGTGTGGGTACTGGATGACTATATAACCTTATGGTACCAGATGACTTGGAGTATAGGATGACTTGTAATGCGGGTACTAGAACAAGAACAATATAGGTACCAGAACATGGATAGTGCATATACCGGAACTTGAACAGTACATAACATGTTGCTTGGACATAGAAACATATGATTAAACCATCATCGACAAAACTATTGTATAATCATCCTTTTAAGAACTAAAAATATGGAAAACTATGTATTAACCACATAGGATGAATAACAAGATATAATGGAGGTTTATGGTGCAATTAGCGATATATTATTGATGAAATGTAGGGAGAAGGTTTAATGATGAGTGTATTTGTATGGAGGAAAGTATGGCAAAACTAGAGCTCAACACTTGCATGGTTTCTTTCTCGACCAACTTGAAAACCTCAATTTTTCCATAACTTTCACGATTTCTTTCGTGGCTGGATGTGGAAACCCCGGATTTCCCACTCTTGCACGGTTGGTTTCTCAAACGACTCAGAAACCTCGGATTTTCTTGCACGTGCATGATTATTCTTTATTGAACAACATCGGAACCCTGAATTTTCCCGCACTTGCATGGTTTTCGTTGCGACAAAACATAGAAAAACTGAATTTTCCGCGCTCACACTAGTTCTCTTAAGTTCAGGCCTGGAAACCCCAAATTTCCCACACCTGCACAGTTCCTATTGCGGCCGGACATGGAAGCCCCAAGTTTCTCGCACTTAGTTTGGGTGAGTGGCTGGACATGGAAGCCCCAGGTTTCCCACACTTATGATTGGGTTTTTTTTATCATAGTTGAACATGGAAACCCTAGGTTTCCCACGCTTGTTCTTTTGGGCAGCTTCTACTGCGGCTGGACATGGAAACCCCAGGTTTCCCATGCTTGCACTTTTGGGAGGATTCCGTCGCAGTCGGACATGGAAACCCCTAGGTTTCTCATGCTTGTGCTTGGGTGGCTTCTGTCATGGTCGAACATGGAAACCCCCCACACATGGGTGATTTCTCTCTCAGACGACTTGGAAACCCTGAATTTCATCACAGCTAGAGAGGTTTTCCATCGCGGTCATACATGGAAACCCTGAATTTCGTCGCAACTACAAAGGTTTTCCATCATGGTCATACATGGAAACCCCTAATTTCATTGCAACTACAAAGTTTTTCCATCACGGTCGTACACGGAAACTTAGTGCTTCCCACCACACCCAGACTATTTCCCTCGTGGTCGGACATGGAAATCCCGTGTTTCCCACACTTGGATGATTTCCTCGATGGTTGGGCACAGAAACCCCAAGTTTCCCATGCTTTCACTTTTGGGCGATTCCCACCGTGACCATGCATGGAGACCCCAAGTTTCCTACACTTTCACTTGGATGGCTTTCACTGCCTGGTCGACCATGGAAACCCCCCAAGTTTCCCTCCCTCTCACTTGAGCGGGGGCATGGAAACTAGAAGTTTCCCACGATGGCACTTTTTTTGGACGAACGAATGGAAACCCCAATTTCCCCACACTTCTCAATCTGGGCTGCTTTCGTTGCCCAACCGAGCATGGAAACCCTAAGTTTCCCACACTTGCACATGAGAAATGTCTGTCTCCTGGCCGAACCCTAATTCCCTGCACTTGGGTGGATTCACTCTCGACCGGCCCGAAAACCCCGAATTCCCCCACATACTTGGGCGGTGGATATGGCCTTGGTCAGCCAGAAAACCCCAAGTTTTCCTCCCTCACACAGGGGCATGGAAACTGCAAGTTTTCCATGCTAGAACTTTGGGTAGATGGATGGAAACCCCTAGTGACCCATGCTTCGCAATTTGGGCGACTTTCATCGCCCAACTGGGAAAATAAACCCCAAGTTTTCTGCACTCACACATGGGCAACGTCTATCATCTGGCCAGACATGGAAATCCCTAATTCCCCACACTTGGGAAGTTTCACTCTCGACTGGCCCGGAAACCTCGAATTTCCCCACATGCTTGGGCGACAAATTAGCTCTCAGTCTGCCCGAAAAAACCCCCAAGTCTCCAACACTTACACTTGGGGCCTGTTTCCACCCTCGATCGGACTGGAGAACCTAAATTATGGCAGTTTATCCATTGGTCGAGACTCAAAAAACTTGAAATCCCCACACTTGGGCGATTTATCCATTGGTCGAGACTCAGAAACTTCGAATTCCCCACACTTGGGTAGTTTCTCCATTGGTCGAGACTCAAAAACTAAGAATTCCCCACACTTGGGCGGTTTCTTCATTGGTCGAGACTTGAAAACCCTGAATTCCCCACACTTGGGTGGTTTCTCTGCTCTCAGAAACCCCAAATTCCCCACACTTGGGGGGTTTATTCGCTCTGGGAAACCCCGAATTCCCCACACTTGGGCAGTTTCTTCACTCATCGAGACTTGAAAACCCTAAATTCCCTAGGCTTGAGTGATTTATCCACTTGTCGAGACTCAAAAACCCCAAATTCCCCAGACTTGGGAGATTTATCCACTCGTCGAGACTCAAAAACCCTGAATTCCCCAGACTTGGGTGATTTCTCCACTCATCGAGACTTGAAAACTCTGAATTCCCCAGACTTGGGCGATTTCTCCAACTGTCGAGACTCAAAAACCTCTAATTCCCCAGACTTGGGCGATTTCTCTACTCGTCGAGACTCAGAAACCCTAAATTGAGACTCAGAAACCCCAAATTCCCCGCACTTGGTTGGTTTCTCCCAAATGCAAGGAAAACTTGGGGTTTCTCGAATTCTAACCCTTGGGTCGGTTTCTCCCGAATGCAAGGAAAACTTGGGGTTTCTCGAATGCAAACCCTTGGGCTGGTTTCTACCGAACGCAAGGAAAACTTGGGGTTTCCAGAATGCAAACCCTTGGGATGGTTTCTCTCAAATGCAAGGAAAACTTGGGGTTTCCTGAATGCAAACCCTTGGGTCAATTTCTCCCTTGGTCAAGAGTCGAAAACCTTGAAATCCTCACACACGCACAAAAATTTTCAAATGCAAAACGAGAGGTGTCAAGATTTAGAATGGAATGAGCATAGGCTATGAATTGAGGTGACGAAGGGATGAATCCTAGTGGATCGTGGTAGCAAGGCCACTCTACCACTTACAATACCTCATCGTGTATGTAAGTCTTCTGCAAAGGATTCTTCTCAACGACCGTTTGAAATTGAACTTCAAAGTTGCCCCGACTGAGGCACTTCCCGGTTGAGGTTTGCAAGTGACATAGGCCCCTAGGGGTGACGAAGTGACACCCCTACTATGGGTCAATATACAGTTGAGGAGTGACAAGCACCACTTCTATCATGGATTCTGACTTAGAGGCATTCAATCATAATCCAACACATGGTAGCTTCGCGCCACTAAATTTTCAAGCAAGCGCGATGATAAATTGTGTGAATCAATGGTTCCTCTTGTATTAAGTTGAATTACTATTGCGGCATGTTTCATCAGTAGGGTAAAACTAACCTATCTCACAATAGTCTAAACCCATCTCACGTTCACTATTGGTGGGTGAACAATCCAACACTTGGTGAATTCTTCTTCAGAATGATAGGAAGAGCCGACATCAAAGGATAAAAAAGCAATGTCGCTATGAATGCTTGGATGCCACAAGATAGTTATCCTTGTGGTAACTTTTTTGACACCTCTAGCTTCAAATTCCTAAAGTCTAAAGGATCGATAGACCATGCTTTCACAGTTTGTATTCGTACTGAAAATCAAAATCAAATGAGCTTTTACCCTTTTGTTCCACATGACATTTTTGTTCTCGTTGAGATCATCTTAGGACACCTACGTTATCTTTTAACAGATGTGTCGCCCCATCCAAACTCCCCACTTGACAATGTCTTCCGCCTAGATTGACCTGTCGAAACATGTCTTAAGGCCAAAAACAAGGACGATACCCCATATCCACCCCACGAAATAAGTAAAATAAAGTTAAAAGTAGTGGTATTTCACTTGCACCAAAAACAGCTCCCACTTATTCTACACATCTCAAGTCATTTCACAAAGTCAGACTAGATCCAAGCTCAATAGGGTCTAAACAGGGTCTTCTTTCCCCACTAATTCTGCCAAGCCCATTCCCTTGGCTATGGTTTCTCTAGATAGTAGATAGGGACAGTGGGAATCTCGTTAATCCATTCATGTGTGTCACTGATTAGATGACAAGGCATTTGGCTACTTTAAGAGAGTCATAGTTACTCCCGTTGTTTACCCATGATTGGTTGAATTTATTCACTTTGACATTCAGAGCACTGGGTAGAAATCACATTACATCAGCATATGTAGTGACCATCGCAATGCTTTGCTTTAATTAAACAGTCGGATTCCCTTTGTCGATACTAGTTCTGAGTCGATTGTTTGTTGCCTAGGGAAAATCCCCTGCGAGGGGACATTCTACGTCCATAGCCCAATCAGGAAGACTGTTGACATCCCATGGGTTGAGGACGCGGACCCCTAGGCCCAGCCCTCAGAGCTAATCCTTTTCCCAAAGTTACAGATCCGTTTTGTCGACTTCCCTTACCTACATTGTTCTATTGACTAGAGGTTGTTCACCTTGGAGACCTGATGCAGTTATGAGTACGATCAGGCATGGACGATACTCTGTCCTCCAGATTTTCAAGGGTCATCGAGGGTGCACTAAAAACCAAAATACGTGCTATGCTCTTCCAGCTGTTGGACCCTATCTTTGGTTGAGTCAATTTCAGGGTGGGCAAGCTATTAAAAAGAAAATATAACTCTTCTCGGGGCCCCCGACGACGTCTCTGGATTTCCTAACGTTTTCATCCACTGCCATGTCTCGGTTAAGGAATATTAAACCAATTCCCTTTGGATGTTCATGCAGAGTGCACCCTTGATACATGGATTCCCCATATCTTAGGATTGACTAACCCATGTCCAAGTGTTGTTCACATGGAACCTTTCCCCACTTCAATATTCAAAGTTCTCATTTGAATATTTTCTACTACCACCAAGATCTGCATCAGGGACTGGTCCACCCAGGCTCACGCCCAAGGTTTCTCAATGAACCCTACATCCTCCTACTCATCGAAGCCTAAAAATTGCTCCGATAGTTGAGTATAGGTCGCGCTCTTTAGCGCCATCCATTTTCGGGGCTAGTTGATTCGACAGGTGAGTTTTTACACACTCCTTAGTGGATTTTGACTTCCATGACCATCGTCCTACTGTCTTAATCAACCAACACCCTTTGTGGGATCTAGGTTAGCACGTAGTTTGGCACCGTAACTTGAATTTGGGTTCATCCCACATCGCCAGTTCTTCTTACCAAAAATGGCCCACTTGGAGCTCTCGATTCTGTGGAATGTCTCAGTGGAGCAGCCACACTGTCTTACCTTTATAAAGTTTGAGAATAGGTTGAGGGCGTTATGCCCCTGATGCCTCTAATCATTTTCTTTTCTCGATAAAACTCGCACGTGAGCTCCATCTATCCCGAGGGAAACTTAGGAGGAAACTAGCTACTATATGGTTCGATTAGTCTTTTTCCCCTATACCCAAGTCAAACGTATGATTTGCACACCAGTATCGCTACTAACCTCCACCAGAGTTTCCTCTGGATTCTCCCTGCTTAGGCATAGTTCACCATCTTTCAGGTCCCAACAGGTGTGCTCACACTTGAACCCTTCGCACAAGCTCAAGGTTGGTTGGAAATGCACCCCATGGAGAGGGGATCTCTCCCATCAGCTTCCTTATGCCTCACAATTTTACAAACCCATTGAATCACACACATGTTATACTCCATGGTCCATGTTTCAATACAGGATGAATGAAAATCCCACCAACCAACCCCATGAGTGTGCAGGTGCACAGTGGCCCGCCCCAAGGGGCGCACACTTCATTCCTCGACCGCCACAATGGAAAGCCAAAAGGTGGTACTCCACCCGTGCTTGTGCCGATGCAATGGCATGTGCTAGTTCGCACCTCAAGTCGAGCGGTGGACTAGCTTGAGTCATTCCACATTCGATCGAGACACATTGCCAACCTCCATCCGCTTCCCTCCTGACAATTTTAAGCACTCTTTAACTCTCTTTTCAAATTCCTTTTCATCTTTCCCTCACGGTACTTTTTCTCTATCATTCTCTCACTCGTATTTATCCTTGGACATAATTTACCACCCGATTAGGGCTGCATTCCCAAACAACCCAACTCGTCGACAACGCCTCATGGTGTGACAGGGTCCCAACCCGATGGGGTTATCACCCTCTCAGGCGCGCCCTTCCAGGGGACTTGGGCCTGGTCCACCGCTAAGGACTCTTCTACAAACTACAATTCAGGTAGCGTTGCCACCCAATTTTCATGCTGGGCTCTTCCCAGTTTGCTCGTCGTTACTAGGGGAATCCTTGTAAGTTTCTTTTCCTCTGGTTAATTATATGCTTAAACTCAGCGAGTGTTCTCACCTGAGCTAGGGTCACATTTTGGAGCCAAATCCCTAAACCAAGATGGAAATATGATGGACAAAACAAGTTCCTGAAATGTTGCACACACCCTGCATCAACCACCATCGACTCGCCCAAACAAGGTGACAATATCACCACTCACTGACACAAGACACAGAACATGGCATGTATTTCAACTGATCGCACCACGTTGGGAATGAATGACCATCTCCGCTCCTCCCTAATGCCTAATAGGGAGCACATGTGTGTAGGATGTGACGCCCAGACAGGCGTGCCCTCGACCAAGGCCTTGGGCACAAATTGCATTAAAAAATGTGATGATTCATAAGATTCTTCAATTCACACTAATTATCACATTTCACTACGTTCTTCATCATGACAAGAGGGGATATATCCATTGCCAAGAGTCATTTCCTCACGTTACCAACAAACCCCCACTTCTCTAGACAAGGCATCCATGCAATGAATGGAAAATCCCACGATGCACACAACACTGCAAACGACAACAACCGTCCCACCCCACAAGACAAATGCACACCCCCGACATACACTGGAGGATTGAACAAATAGAGTGAGATTTCCATGAACTCAACTTGAGAGGGGGACTTGTATGGAACAACAATCAAGGGGTGACTAGGGTGTCCAGTCCAACAACACACTACTTTCATCTCCCCTCCAAAACACCGATTCCCCACAATTCCCCCTTTTGATGGAGAAAAGGAAAAACAAGCACAAGTTGTTCGACCTAGGGGCCAAAAGACACAAATTCACTCTCCATTCCACAAGAGTCTCAAACAAACAAAGAAATATTTCCCAAGACTCAACTACAAGGGGAAATTATAGGGAACAATGGTAAGGAGGGACTAGGGTGGCCAGTCCCAACAACACACTGCTTTCATCCATCCACAAGACCTATTCCCAACAATTTCCCCTTTCAACAGAGAAAAAGAAAAATGAGCACAAGTTATATTCAAACAGAGAGAGAGCCCACCCTCCCTTTCCCCCAATACAAACGACATCCCATGGCCCAACAACATTCCCATGATGATGATGGCCAGTGACAACATTCGAACGCAGACACGAAGAAGTCACTACCAGAAAATCGTCACCGAACAAACCAAGGACCACAAAAAAAGGGCATCAAAGAAATCGCAAGGAAAGAGGATGTGAGGTCTCTTACCCAAAAATGACCGACACTCGAAAGGAAAGAGGATCTAAGTTGTCTTACCCACAAGCACACCCACCAGAAGGGAACCCACCGCCTCTCTGACCCTGAAAAAACCATGTCCAATGCACAACGGAACTCCAACGATGGGGGAAAGCGACAACAATCAGACACAAAAGTGGAGAAGTCACCTACTGAAAATCAACATTGAATGAATCGAGGCTTGCAGCTACAATGAACTACTCCCAAGGAAAAGAGGGTGCAGGGCCTCTTACCAAAAAGCAACCTACGTCAACCTGAAAAGCACATTCGTTGGAAGGAAACCCTCCCCCCCTTTCCCAAAAACCAAAAAAGAAACCATCGCCAACCCGAAAGCACATCCATTGGTAGGAAACCCACCTCTTCTTTCCTCTGTACAAACTATGCCCAACATTCTTATAGTGAATAAGGAAAGTGACAACATTTGGACGCCGAAGCGGAGAAGTCACTGGCCAAAAATCCACACTAGACAAATCGAGAGCAACTAGAGCACTGAAGAACTCGCAGGGGAAAAAGGAGAATGCGAGGTTTCTTACCAAAAAGCAACTGACACTGACCAAAAAGCACACACCCACCACTCCTCCCCACCCACGTCGTGCGAACAACGTCCAACACCAAACAACCTTCTAGTGATGAATTCGCGGGACAACATTCAAACTTCTTAGTCCAAAAATAGATAAGTCACTCAAACATAAAACAATCACCACTGGATAAATGCAAGGCTGCAACATTTTCACCACACGCACAATAACAAAAAGTGAAATGTCTTTCCAAAACTTGATCAACATCAACTTGAGCTCCAGGTTCAACAAAGCACTCCCACCAGACCAAAATGTGCACACCCACCACTCCCCCCCATCCGTTCCATGCAAACAACGTCCAACACCAAACAACCTTCCAATGATGAATGCACTAGACAACATTCAAATGTCTTAGTCCAAAGACAGAGAAGTCACTCAAATATAAAACAATCACCACTGGATAAACACAGGGTCGCAACATTTTCGCCGCACGCACATGAACAGAGAGTGGAATGTCTTTCTAAAACTCGATTGACATCAACTTGAGCTCCAAGTTTAGCAAAGCACTCCCACTGAAGGAAACTCACCACAACATGCAACATCGATGGATTTGGTACCCCTACAAAAGGGTCTCTTGAACCTAAACATCCAACTTCTGCTAGGGGGTCACAAGGAACAATCGAGAGGGACTAGGGTGGCTATCCTAGCGGGTTGAGCCTCTTTTCATCCATCCCATTGACGATTACCCCTCACGGAATGAGCGATTTACAAGGCAGAAGCCACCCTTGCCTCGAGCCAACAACCAATGGAAAAGCTCGCCTAGGTGAGGAAAGAAAAAACAAAGAATCAAACAAACGAAGGCACTTCTCACGCCGCACTGAGCATCCACCCTGCGATGAAAATTTATGAGGCAAAGCTCCCATGATGTAGAAAGGGATCCTTGTAATGTTTTACCTATAATGGAACCAAAGCCTCACCCACACCCTCCATCGGAGAGGGGATGCTCAACACAAAATGACAAGTGCCCTCTGCCTGGAAATGATCGATGAACACCCATCAACAAATTTGGAGTGTGGAAGGAGGGTAAGGACAACAACTGATGCTTGCAAAAAGCATAAGGTTGACCCAGAAATGCCACGATCAACCCTCCAAAAGTGGTGACACACTATCTCATCCAAACACAGACCGAGGGAGAGGTATGCAATAGCCAATAACAACAATGAACAAAGTGTGATCAACAAGAACAATCCATATGTGATATCCAACTGATGGGAGCTCTATGGGAAAAGGTTCAGTCACAACAAGCCACACCCTACCCAACTCGAGCAAAGATTCATCGATCCTTGCTGACAATGATCCTACCGCAGGTTCACCTACGATAACCTTGTTACGACTTCTCCTTCCTCTAAATGATAAGGTTCAATGAACTTCTCACGACATCGTCAGTGGAAAACCACCCTCATTGACATGATCTGAACACTTCACCAGATCATTCAATTGATAGGAGTGATGGGTAGTGTGTACAAAGGGCAGGGACATAGTCAACATGAGGTAATGACACGTGCTTACTATGAATTCCTCGTTGAAGACCAATAATTGAAATGGTCTATCCCCATCATGATGCAATTTGAGAAGATTTCTCGATCCTCTTGAACCAGGGAAAAAAACTCATTGACTGCATCAATGTAGCGTGCGTGTGGCTTAGAACATCTAAGGGCATCACAAACTTGTTATTTCCTCAAAATTCAATGGCCTAAATGACCATAGTCCCTCTAAGAATCTGGTCATGAAGGGGAACCTCTGCGTAGCTAGTTAGGCTGAGGTCTCGTTCGTTATCAGAATTAACCAGACAAATCACTCCACCAACTAAGAATGACCATGCACCACCACCCATAGAATCAAGAAAGAGATCTCAATCTGTCAATCCTTACTATGTCTGGACCTGGTAAGTTTTC
>ML823803.1:0-11227 GCA_009831015.1 Picea engelmannii
AATTACACATCTCCCTCATACTCACTTATAAAAAACTCTCTAGACTCAATAATTTGTTGTTCTCATTCCATGACCAAGAAATATTCCAACTAAAAAGGATTTTTCAAAATCCACAAGTTCACTTAACCTTACACTATCCCCTAGCAACATGTTAATTAGCTCACCTTTTCACTTGATACATTTCCTTTTTTTTCACTAGTTCCTTCTTCCTCCTATTTTCTAGTAGTCATAGGAGACAAAACCACTCATTAAGTCACCCATTAGGTTTTCCTTGATGAGGCCTATTATCACGCAATCTATACTCCCCCAAAGCCTAAAGACAAGTAGTCTTAGATTGACGTAACACGGAGGTAATCATGTCACCCCAATAGGGTACATCTTTGTCTTTAGGTGGAGGAAAACCTCACTCCAAGGGAGACGTCCCAATACCTAGTTGGTTAATGAAGGGAAAAAAGACATGGTGAAAACCCACCCCTCTCTCTAGGTCACCCAACATAAGAAGTCACTTGGGTAAAGCTTAAAGGGACAAGGGAAAGTGAAAGTGTGTTTGTACCTTCCCTTTACCAATGAAACATAAAACGTTAGTAGAAACAATTATAATCAATGACTTCTTAAACAAATTATGTGCTGCTAGAACAAGTTATTTTACAATAAAGATGAGATTATAGTAGCAACAATGTATCTTGAAAATTGCAAGTTATGATGACAAGGAAAAGATACAAGGGTCTTGCAAACTTGATAATGCTTTGTCACTCACAATTTTCAAGATATATACAACTAGATAAATGACTTAAAAAAGGGGTCGTCAAAGTGTTTATAACAACAACAATTTAATAGCTATGACAACAACAACCCACTTCAGAAAAAAAAATACTTTTCTAAGGCAATAACACACACTTTTAGCACTTAATGATAGCAATATGCCTAGCACAAGTTTATGGGAAGTTTTTTTGTTAACATGGGATGATAAGGGCTGCAAAATGTCGTTGTAGCAACAATTACAACAACAACAAGGTTATTTATAACAACTTCATAAATGCACCTTTAGAATAGTATCAAAGGTAGTTTAAAGCCTCAAAGTGATAGTGCTTTGGCTTGTGCAATTTCTGGGTTAGTTTACTTAGTTAATAGGCTTGATAAGGCTGTTAAGAAGAGGCTTTAATGGTGATATTAGTAGCAACAAACTTAATGGTTAGTAATCTATAATAGGTCAGTAAATTAGTATAGTATAAAGTGGAAGAATTTCAGTTGAGGTTGGTAGTCTTGTCAAGAAGTAAGAGAAGAGGACTAGTGCCTTTCAAGGGTAAACATAATCAAGGAGAGTGTAATATCCTCAAGGACGAGCCCTGTTGTAATCATGTTTATGAATTGTAAATCATGTTTTGTAGGCTGGTGAGCCAAGTATTGATAAGCTCATGGTCTTATGTGTTTATTAAGCCAGAGAGCCTAAGTGTTAAAGGCCAGGAGCCTGTTTTTGTATATGTAATATGCTGAACAATAATAAATATTAAACATCGTTGCGTGTAGACCGACCACGAATAAAGAGTGATGGGGGACTAATCTTACACAAGGTGGGTAAGAGAAAGGGGGATGAAAGGTTGGAAAAAGGGGCTTAAGTCCTTGAGAATAATAATTTATTATTATTCCAAAGCTGTGTGACAAACATGTTTTTATCCTAAGTTCTGGGAGAGCCAATGCATGCAGCTCCAATGTGTACAAAAAGGGAACGCATACTTGATGGAGTGCATGCAGCTTCATGGGCGACATGTGTTAGCCTATGTATATGCAACTTAACCCAAGAATTGAGCCATGATGGGGGTTCATCCTCCATTTTGTTGTCGACTGTCTGAATAGTTTGAGTCTGGGTTCCTTCTGCCAGTTTTCCCAATCCTCTGTCTGAAACCGTGAGACCTCTGTGATCAACCTCTGCTTAACTTTCTTATTGCGCATCCTAAAAACGGGAACCATGAAGCCGACCGGTGTATTCCCATGAATCCCATGGCCTCTGTATTCGACCTTTGCAAATATTCATGCACGCACTAGAGACCCAAAATCCGTGAACTGTCTATGTCTTTTGTGGAACTCGACACCTGGGTAATCGCCTGAGTGTGCTGTGTCTTATGGTCTGGCCATTTCCATTTTCGGGCCTATGCCCATTTTCTATTGTGGTCATCATCCTTGTGTTAACTGAGTGTTGATGCTGTTGCGATTTCCCTCACCCGGTTGCAATTGAGTCGAAGAGTGTGCTGAAGAAGCGGGTTGTCAGGCCCGTGGTAGAAGAGGCAGGTTGTCAGGCCTGTGAGTAGCTCTCTCTGGGTGAGAGAGTCTGCTAGGAAGTATTTTTCTCCCAGAGAGAGTCCAGCACCACCTACGGAGCTATGAGAATTCCTGATCCGGCATGTTGTCGAGACCCAGAGAGGGAGGTGAATCACCGATGGAATGTGCTTGTGAAGGTGTATACTCTTGGGTGGAATAGGCATGTGGGGAATGGGAGTCCATGAGTAGTGGGCGTAAGAAGACTCTTGGAGAGAATCCTTCTAGTTGCTCTGTGCAGTTTTCCTATAACCTCAACCTAGTCTAGGATTCCCTTGCATTGGGTGGAGCTTTGTCCAACTCGGGGGTAACCCACTGCTGAGAGTGATGAGCAGCGTGGTCTAAGGATGGGAGGTTCGTGGAAGGTATGCATGTGGTTGGTGTAGTTACTACATTTTCAAAGATAAGTATCTTTATGTATTTTAATTTCAACTAAAATGCATGTCTGTGATGCTTGTAATATTGTCATGTATTCCGTTGCAATGATATTTACTATTAATTCCATTATTTCTAAATGTTAGCAGATCCTGTGATTACTCTATATTGTTTGGTTAAAGGAGTTACTTTGATTTAATATGCATGTTATATATATAAGTATGAGAATGTTTCCGCGTAGTAGCGTTGCTCGGCAGTGGGGTTGATGGCTGGGGACGTTACAATATGGTATCACAACCATAGTTTCAACACTGAGCCTGGATGAGCTCGATAAGTGGTCTTTGGACCCAAGGTTTCGAGTGGAAATGGTGTTCGGATGGAACCAATTTTGAACCTTAGAATGTTTCTGAGTGCCAATGGGTTACTTGGTCATATTACGAATCTCAGGAGTAGTAGAGGTATATTAAAACCGCAGCTGGCGTGGTATTTGACCAGAGAGAGAGAGAGAGAGCTCAACACTTGGGGTGTTGGAGCCGTAGGATCTGTTCGGAAGGAGAGGAAAAACCATTATGAACGTCATATCTGAAGAAAGTGCAGAAAGGAGACTGTCAGATCCAGAAAAGGTGCAGGAGGGTTATCCTGGAAGCCTTTCAGAGTTCGGTAGTCGAGAGAAGTGGAATGCGTTGGGGCATAAACTTCTAAAGGAGATATACACCGTAGATCGTAGGAAAGGACTCTAGACCCTTAGATCCGTGTCCAGGCAAGCAAAGGAAAGTCACTTCGGAGGATTTCAAGTGTGGAGTGTGACAAACTCTTGAAGTCCTGAATTGCCGAAGTCGCTCATAGTCGTTGATCATGAAGGAGGACACGTGTCGGTATATCGTGAACTCCGGGAAAAAAATGAGCGTAGAGGAGTTGAAACTCCTGAAGCCCGAAGAGTCGAAGTGGTGAGTCATGATGACGTCACTTGGAGGTGATGTGGACACATGGGATGTGTGCCACATGTCAGTGGTTTTAGAACTCATGGAAGATTGAAATGACATTTGGAACATAATGAGTGTAACCCATATGAATGGGCCACGTATCAGTCGCTAGTATTCCACCATGTGGCATCCTGTGTGAGCATGGTTAGTGGGGCCCAAGGTTATGTAACATAGTTAAAGGTCAGAGGATCCACAACAATGTTGATCACGATAGATAGAGATCAACGACCTGGAGATATAATGGGGACCCAAGTTGCACGGAAGATAATTCTCCAAGGCGGTCCCGCAATCCAAACCGTAGTTTCACTGAGGGGTTACGTGTCAGCATCAGGCGAATTGTGGGATGAAAGGCGAGTTACTCCAAACCATCATTGCATGCCCCCGCAATTGGGAAAACATTAAGTGATGTAACGTAATAATGTCACCTGAGGTGACGTGGAAGTGTTCGTAGATTAATGGTTTGGGGTGAGCGGATGTGAAATCTTTCGAAGTCTCGAAGTCCCGGAATTCAGACGCCTGAGGTTCCATAGTGTAGGATGTTTGGTAGACGTGAACCATTGATCCACCCTACTGCGCGAGTTTGGTAACTCGAAACTCTGAGTGACTATTATGTTATGCTTGGAAATCTTCCAAAGATGAAGGCCGAAGGCCCACGTGCATGCTTATTGATCTAGCGCTTGGTCACGACCCATGGTCCCATGGGTTGGGGAAATGAGAGAAAGGGGCTAGTGCCTAAAAATTTAGCAGAGTAGAGCTCTGAAAGAAGAAATCTGCAGGGATTCTTGATTGAATGATAATCATAGAGAATGAAAACTGAACGTTTTCTTGAATCAGATTTGTTTATGAATGCTATGGGATTTGTTAAGGAATGATGACCTGACAAATTCTGGTTGTCTGCACATTGTATTGCAGAAGTTTAATGAGTACCAGAACTGAATAGAGTTGCCACTGAGTGCAAAGAAATGGAGGAGACACAGAATGCTTCCAGTTCAGAGAATGAAGCTAAAGGGATGGATGTTCATTTGGGAGTTGAAGGGTCAAACTCCAATGGGCATGGAGAAGAGATAGATAAGGAAGGGAATATGATGAAAATCATTAAAATATTGCAGAAAGATGCCCAAACTCAATGAGTAGATAGCAGAAAACATGTGAAAGCTAAGGAACAACAGGGAGAATTCAACTTAAATTTGATGAAGAGTCTGGAGAGAATATAAAAGAAGTTGGACAAGGAGAGAGACTCGAGCAAAACAAGGAGTCACCAGACTTCTGAAGGAAGAAAATCAAGGAGTGTTGGTAGACACCATCATCACTCCCAAGGTCGCTCCAAGAGGAGGGCACATAGTATTCCAAGCCCATCTCCTACTAGAAAGAACAGGAGATCTGGAGTGGATGAACTAAAGGGCGAAATGAACAAGATTAAGCCTCCTACATTTGATGGAGAACATAAGAAGGAGGAAGATGTCGAAACATGGTTTCTTGGCATGATGAAATATTTCCAACTGGAAAATTATTCCTCTCATGCAGAAGGAAGAATTGTGATGTATCAATTGAAAGGAAAAGCATCCATGTGGTGGGATCAATTTGTACAGGTGCAACACATTAGAGAGAAAGATATCACTTGGAAATAATTCAAGAGGTATTTCGAGAAGAAATACTTGACTAAAAGATACTACGACATAAAGATGAAAGAGTTCTTTGAACTCAAGTTGGGCAGCATGACCATTGATGAATACGAACGAAGATTTTTGGAATTGCTGAAGTATGTCTCGTTCATCAAAGATGAGGCTATCAAGATTCATAGGTATCTAAGTGGATTTCCACCTTCCATTGGTGACAAGATTCAGTACGATGATCCTAAGACCATGGAAGAAACTATAAGAAGAGAGAAATATTTATATGAACAACAAGGAGAAAAACCTACTTTTCGGAAGGCTTGGGATGACCAGAAGAAGTTCAAGAAAGAGAAGAGGCATAAGGGAAACAAACCTCCATTTTTCAGAAACAGTCCTCAAGGAAAACCATCATTTAGAGAGCCGAGAATGGATGACGTAGGGGGACAAAGGCCAAGGAAGACACCCATTCAGTGTTGGGGATGTCAGGGAAACCATAAAAATGGAAAAGTGAGAGTTGTCCCCATGTTCATCAAGCTGAAAAAGGGGAAGACATGGGCAATAGAATGCCAAGGATCTACGCAGCCCTGGACAATAAGAAAGATGAATATCAGTCTCACATGATTTAAGTGGAAGGTATGATTAACAACCAACCATTTACTATTTTAATTGATTCAGGGGCTATCCATAGTTATATAGATTCTAGAGTGGTGGAAAGTTTGCAATTTTCGAGAAGCAAACATGAAAAGTATTGGTTAGTGCAACTGGCTACAGGAACCAAGAGAAAATCCACTGAGTTAGTTAAGTCCTGTCCAGTGGACATGAATGGACTGAGCACAAAGGATGAATTGAACATTCTATCTCTAGGTTCTTATGACTGTTTAATTGGGATGGATTGGTTGGACCAACACCATGCCATCTTGGACTGTCGTAACAAGGAATTCACTTACCTGGATGAGGAAGGAAATTGGAGAACAGTCCAAGGAATTGCCAGAGCTGTTGCTATCAGGAAATCTCAGCAATGCAACTGAAGAACTGCTACAAAAAAGGTTGTCAATTATTTGCAGCCCATGTGGAGGAAGCATCTACGGATGAGGTCTCAAAGATTGGAGATCATGCGGTATTAAAAGATTTAGAAGATGTATTCCAGGAGGTACTAGGATTACCCCTGAAGAGAGATATTGATTTCTCTGTAAACTTGATGCCTGGAGCAACTCCAGTGTCAAAAACTCCTTACAGAATGAGTACACTAGAGCTGAAAGAACTGCAATTGCAGCTTGAAGAGATTTTGAAGAAGGGGTATATACACCCAAGTGTGTCACCTTGGGGTGCCCCAGTCCTGTTCGTGTAGAAGAAGGATGGGACATTGAGATTATGCATTGATTTCAGACAATTGAAAAAAGTAATCGTAAAGAAAAAATATCCTCTGCCGAGGATTGATGACCTCTTCGATCAATGGAAGGATGTGAAGATATTTTCGAAGATAGACCTCAGGTTGGGATATCACTCTCTAAGGATAAAGGATGAAGACATCATCAAGACTGTCTTTAGAACAGGGTATGGTCATTACGAGTTCACAGTGGTGCCATTTGGGCTGTCAAATGCACCCACTATTTTTATGTGCCTGATGAATGGTGTATTCAGGGACTATCTAGACAAGTTTGTCATAGTCTTCCTAGATGACATTTTGGTGTATTCCAAGTCGGAGGAAGAGTATGAGAAACATCTGAGGATGGTGTTGCAGGTGTTAAGAGAGAACCAACTATATGCCAAGTTGAGGAAGTGCTTGTTTTATTAGGAGTATATCCATTACTTGGGGCATATTATTTCAAAGGATGGGATAGTTGTAGATCCTGAGAAGATTGAGGCCATCAGAGAATGGTCAACGCCAAAGAATGTGATGGAAATCAGATCCTTTATGGGTCTAGCTGGTTATTACAAAAGGTTTATTGCAGGGTTCTCAAGGATAGCTCACCCTATCACTTCCTTGCAAAGGAAGGAGAAGAAGTTTCAGTGGACAAAAGAATGTGAGAAACGATTCCAACAATTGAAGAAACTGTTAACCAGTGCTCCAATCCTAAGGATTGCAGATCCGAATGAAGACTTTGTAGTGTGTACAGATGCATGCAAAGAAGGATTGGGAGGATTCCTTAGTCAGAATGGATTCGTAATTTGTTATGAATCCAGAAAGTTGAAAGAGCATGAAAGGAACTATGCAACTCATGATTTGGATTTGGCAGCCATAGTACACACTCTAAAGAAATGGAGGCATTACCTCATGGGAAGGAGGTTTGATCTGAGAATAGACCACAACGGTCTGAAATATTTGTTTGATCAATCAACTTTGAATGCTAGATAGAGTAGGTAGTTGGAGTTTCTTTGTGAATATGACTTTGATATCAAGCATATCAAAGGAAAAGAGAACAAAGTGGCTAATGCACTCAGTAGGAGAGTGCATGAATTGCATGCTACGATCATTAGCATGTACTGAACTGGAAGCTACAAATGCATATTTACAGTACATGGATTTGGTAGCAAAGCTACTGTAAGGTGAGATGCCATAGAAAGTGGAAAATTATAAATTAGAGGCTGATGGAATACTTCTTTACAAGAACAAAAATTATGTACCTAATGTCCAGGACTTGAAACTTATGATTTTGCATGAAATGAATAATGTTCCTTATGTTGGGCACCTTGGATACCAGAAGACTGTGGTAGTAGTCAAGAGCCATTACTTTTGGCCAGGTATGAAGAAAGAGATTGTTGAATACATTGCTAGATGTATGGAGTTCCAGAAGGTTAAAGATGAACACAGGCACCCAACATAATTGCTGCAACCTTTACCCATTCCTGAGTGGAAGTGGGAGGTAGTGACAATGGATTTCATCACAAGATTGCCTAGAACCGGCAAGCAACATGTTGCAATCATGGTGGTGGTGGACAAGATTATGAAAGCTGCCCATTTTATTCCAATAAAGACTAATCACAAGGAAGCAGACATTTCTGATATCTTTATGAGGGAAGTAGCACGATTGCATGGAATTCCTAAGACAATTGTGTCTGACAGAGAGCTGAAATTTACCTCAAATTTCTAGAAAGGGTTATTCAAGGGGTTCAAAATGAATCTGAACTTCAATACAACCTATCATCCTGAGTCGGATGGGTAGACAGAGTGGGTGAATCGAGTAATAGAATACATACTAAGGATGTATGTGATGGACAAACCATCGAAATGGGAAGAATACCTACATTTGGCAGAATTCACCTACAATAATGGGTATCAAGCATCGTTGAAGATGAGCCCATTTGAAGCACTTTATGGAAGAAAGTGCAATACTTCAGTAATATGGGATAATTCATCTGATAGGGTAGTAGTTGGGCCAGAGTTGCTCAAGGAAATGGAAGAACAAATGCTAAAAATTAAGAAGAATTTGAAATCTTCCCAAGATAGGTAGAAAAGTTATGCTGATAAAAAAAGAATCCACAGAGAGTTTAAAGTGGGAGAGCATGTTTTCCTGAAAGTGAAAGCCAATAGAAGTTCCCTGAAGCTAGGAAACTGCACCAAGTTGGCAGCTAGATTTTGTGGGCCATTCAAAATCCTAGAAAGGATTGGACCAGTTGCATATATGCTTGCATTACCTGCATCCATGACTGTACATAATGTGTTTCATGTTTCATTTCTTAAGAATTATATATATGATGCTAATCATGTGATTGATTGGAATGTGATTCAGGTGGAGCAAGAAGGTGTCTTGCAAGTGCATCATGTGTGCATATTGGAACAGAAAATCAAAGAGCTCTAGAATCAAGCCACAGGGCTTGTAAAGGTCCAATGGATCTGGTACGGTCCTGAGGACACGACTTAAGAACATGAATATGCTATGTGGGTAGAATATTTGCATCTTTTTGAATATTTTGAAAATCTTGTTGATGTTGTGTGAAAGTTACACCGAGGACAATGCAAAAATAAGGGGAGGGGATTGTAATATCCCCAAGGACGAGCCCTGTTGTAATCATCTTTATGAATTGTAAATCATGTTTTGTAGGCTGGTGAGCCAAGTATTGGTAAGTTGGTGGGATTATGTGTTTATTAGGTCGGAGAGCCTAAGTGGTGAAGGCCAAGAGCCTGTTTTTGTATATGTAATATGTAGAACATTAATAAAGATTAAACATCGTTGCGTGCAGACCAACCACGAAGAAAGAGTGATGGGGGACTAACCTTCCACAAGGTGGGTAAGGGAAAGGGGGTTGAAAGGTTGGAAAAAGGGGCTAAGCTTAGGGGATTAAGTCCTTGGGAATAATAATTTATTATTATTCCAAAGCTGTGTGACAAACATGTTTTTATCCTAAGTTCTGGGAGAGGCAACACATGCAGCTCCAACGTGTGCAAAAAGGGAACACATACTTGATGGAGTGCATGTAGCTTCATGGGAGACATGTGTCGGGCCAGGCACATGCAATTTAACCCGATAATTGAGTTGTGATGGGGGTTCGTCCTCCATTTTTCCGTCGGCTGTCTGAACCATTTGAGTCTAGGTTCGTTTTGTCAGTTTTCCCAATCCTTTGTCTGAAATTGTGAGACCTTTGTGATCAACCTCTTCTTAAATTTATTGTCGTGCATCCTGAAAACGTGAACCGTGAAGCCAACCGGTGTATTCCCGTGAATCTCATGGCCTCTGTATTCGACCTTTGCGAATATTCAGGAACGCACCAGAGACCCAAAATCCATGAACTGTCTTTGTCTTCTGTGGAACCCGACACCTGGGCAATCACCTGAGTGTGTTATGTCTTAGCGTCTGGCCATTGCCATTTCTAGGCCTATGCCCATTTTCTGTTGTGATCATCATCCTTGTGTCAACTGAGTTCTGATGTTATTGCGGTTGCCCTCACCTGGTTGTAATTGAGTCGAAAAGTATGCTGAAGAAGTGGGTTGTTAGGCCCGTGGTAGAAGAGGCAGGTTTTCAAGCATGTGAGCAACTCTCTCCAGGTGATAGAGTCTGTTGGGAAGCGTTTTTCTCCCAGAGAGGGTCTAGCACTAGCTACAAAGCTATGAGAATTCTTGATTTGGCTTTTTTCCAAGACCCAGAGAGGGAGGTGAAGCACTGATGGACTGTGCTTGTGAAGGTGTATACTCCCGGGTGGAACATGCATGCAGGGAATGAGAGTCTGTGAGTAGTGGGTGTAAGAAGGCTCCTGGAGAGAATCCTTCTGGTTGATCTGTGTAGTTTTCCTATAACCTCAGCCTAGTCTAGGATTCCCTTACCTTGGGTGGAGCTTAGTCCCAGCTCGGGGTGACCCACTGCTGAGCGTGATGAGTAGCGTGATCTAAGGCTGGGAGGTTTGTGGAAGGTCTGCACGTGGTTGGTGGAGTTACTACAGTTTCAAAGATAAGTATCTTTATGTATTTTAATTTCAACTAAAATGCATGTCTGTGATTCTTGTAATATTGTCATGTATTCCTTTCTAATGATATTTACTGTTAATTCCATTATTTCTGAATGTTAGCAGTAATTTTGTGATTACTCTGTATTGTTTGGTTAAAGGAGTTAATTTGATTTAATATGCAGGTTATATATAAGTATGAGAATGTTTCCATGTAGTAGCGTTTCCCGACAGTGGGGTTGATGGTCGGGGACGTTACAGAGGGAGACTTCTTATAACGCTCCAAATTAATGATGATACACAAAATTCTAAGAGGGAAAAAGTCTAGGAGAAGTAGTAACTTAAGTCCTCCTAGATTTTGATCTCAAGAGACAAAGTGCTAGGGTGTAGTAACTTTTAGGCCCTAGCGCCTTGCTCTCCCTATCCTTTTTATGGAGTAGAACCTATGCAACAATAACCAAATGCAAACCCTTAGAGTTCTAGCAATTTAGGGCTCTAGGGTTTCACTATTTACTAGATCAATTTAGTGAAAAGCTTGGCAAATAAAAAGTAAGAAAGTAACAA
>ML823803.1:11327-29709 GCA_009831015.1 Picea engelmannii
AAGGACTGTTGAGCAGAGAAGGGGCACACTTCCTGGGGTGGGACAAACATGTGGGGAATGAGAGACTATAGGCTATTAGTTTGAGTAGGTGGTATAACATGGATAATGTGGAAGAAGTTGAAAAAACATTAACAAAAATCATATGGGTGGCCTTAGCTCTTCACGCGATAATTAATTTTGAGAAATACCCTTACGTCGGATACATGCATGATCGGCCCACCATCAACATAAGGTTAATCCTGAAAGAAGGGTCCCAAGAATTCTCAGACTTGGTGGAGAATTTGGATTTGTTTTTTTTAGGAATGGTTAGCAACCAATTTCAAACGACACTGGTCATAGTGTTGATATAAATTCTATCGAGGCACTCAACATATGAGGTATATCTAGAATAGAGAACCACCAGTGAATGGACTGAGGATGAAAGTGTAACAAAATATTTTAAACACTTTGGTATGAAGTTGAAAGAGATAGAGAAAAATATATAACAAAGAGAAATCAAGAAATAGGTAAGTTGAAGAACAGGTCTGGTCCTACTCAGATTCCGCATACTTTTATTTATCCAAATACTTCTGATGTAAGTCATCAAGGAGGACTCACAAGTAAAGGAATTCCTAATTGTGTATCTATTTAGTTTGAGTGCAGTCTAAACGTTATACCTTTTGGAAATTTTCTGGTGACTTTTTTCGTTTGATTTTTCCCAAAATTCAGTGAGGAATGGTTGGATCTGTAGATTTGATTGGCTAAGTTTGTAAAATCCAAGTGCCTCAACAGTTTTTCAACCACGCTGGATCCATTTATGCATTCAAAAATGCAATTTAAACAATAGAAAATAACGATTTTGTCCAGATTTACATCACCAGATTCCAACCAAAAAAAAACCCAAAAGGTAGAACGTTTAGCCAACACATTTAGTTTGTATTATTACCATTCACGACTATCATGCATCTACATGATCATGATCACTTTTTTTAGGTGCATCTACATGATCATGATATTCATTGAGCAACACATCATTGAAATGTTTTATCTACAATAAGTATTTTCTTTCAATTATTTTATATATAAAGTTTTTTTTTGTTTGTTAGTTTGTCTGTGACATGTGGGACTAACTTGTGGCTAAGAAACCGTGACTCATGGGCATCTAAGCCGTCAAAATCACCCAGGGATCGCACCCGGCGTGAGGCACACCAACCCTTAACATGGCTAGATTGTTTGTCCCTGCAGGTTTCGAAACGATGACTTTACCATGATGGAGTGCCTTAAAAATACACTCCATCACCGACTGTCCTACACCTCGGGGACATTTTATATATAAAGTTGATATTGAAATATTTTTAGATAAATTGCTCATTGAAATATTTTACCTATGGAAAATATTAAAATATTTTTTTTTAATGCTACATGTAAACTTGATGTTAATCATTTAAGGAATTACACATCTCGCTCATACTCACTTGTAAAAAAAAATCTAGACCCAATAATTTTTTGTTCCCATTCGATGACCAAGAAATATTCCAACTAGCAAGAATTTTTCAAAATCCACAAGTTCACTTAACCTTACACTATCCCCTAGAAACACGTTAATTACCTCACCTTTTCACTTGATACATTTCCTTTTTTTCACTAGTTCCTTGTTCCTCCTAATCCTATTCTATAGTATTGATAGGAGGAAAAAACACTCATTAAGTCACCCATTAGGTTTTCCTTGATGAGGCATGTTATCGTGCAATATATACTTTCCCAAATCCTAAAGGTAAGTAGGCTTAGATTGACGTAACATGGAGGTAACCCTATCATTGTCACCCCAATAGGGTAACTCTTTGTCTTTAGGAGGAGGAAAAAATCACTCTAAGGGAGACGTCCCAGGACCTAGTTGGTTGATGAAGGGAAAAAAGACATGGTGAAAACCCACCCCTCTCTCTAGGTCACTCAACAGAAGAAGTCACTTGGGTAAAGTATAAAGGGACAAGGGAAAGTGAAAGTGTGTTTGTACCTTCCCTTTACCAATGAAACATCAAATGTTAGTAGCAACAATTACAATCAATGAGTTATTAAACAAATTATGTGCTGCAAAAACAAGTTATTATACAATAAAGATGAGATTACAGTAGCAACAATGTATCTTGAAAATTGCAAGTTATGATGACAAGGAAAAGATACAACGGTCTTGCAAACTTGATAATGCTTTGTCGCTTACAATTTTCAAGATAAATACAAGTCAATAAATGACTTTAAAAAGGACCTGTCAAATTGTTTATAATAGCAACAATTTAATAGCTATGACAACAAAAAACCACTTCAGGAAACAATTACTTTTCTAAGGCAATAACACACACTTTTAGCACTTAATGATAGCAATTTTCCTAGCACAAGTTTCTAGGCAGTTTTGTTGTTAGCATGGGCTGATAAGGACTACAAAATGTCCCTGTAGCAATAGTTACAACAACAACAACAAGGTTTTTTTTATAAAAACTTCATAAATGCACCTTTAGAATAGTAGCAAAGGTAGTTTAAAGCCTCAAAGTGATAGTTCTTTGGCTTGTGCAATTTCTGGGTTAGTTTACTTAGTTAATCGGATTGATAAGGCTTCTAAGAAGAGGATGTAACAATTATATTAGCAGAAACAAACTTAATGGTTAGTAATCTATATCAGGTCAGTAAATTAGTAGAGTATCAAGTGGAAAAAAATGACTTGAGGTTGGTAGTCTTGTCAAGAAGTAAGAGAAGAGGACTAGTGCCTTTCAAGGGTAAATGAATTCTTTCAATTATTATATATATAAAGTGATATTAAATATTTTTAGATAAAGTGGTCATTGAAATATTTTAGTTATGGAAAATATTAAAATAGTTTTTTAAATGCTACTTGTAAACTTGATGTTAAGCATTTAAGGAATTACACATCTCCCTCATACTCAGTTGTAAAAAACCCTCTAGATCCAATAATTTATTTTCATTCACTTCAAATAAATATTAATATAAATATAGAAGACCTTGGGAAAGGGAGAGTCTTACCCACAACAAAAGATATCTCTTTTTTAAGTTGAGTCACCAGCATGAGTGACATGTAGAGTCACCAACATGGGTGACATGTAAGGATGTCAAAGGATCTTTTACTAATTCCATGTGAGATAATTCTTTGACATTTCCAAACCCATTGTTTTATGGAGAAGTGGAGAGCATAGTCCTTGACCAAGTGGCTATACTAGTGGCACCTTTTGACCAAGTGGCCATACTAGTTGCACCTTCAACACTTGAATGGTACTTCTACATAGGTCATTTTCTAATAATGATGGATTATATCAGGCCTTTGGATAGTTCAAGACCCACAAGTATCCTCACCAACCCACAATCATATGGGAGTCCTCGACTCTTCACGCTTGTTGACGTTTGAATCCGTAAGGACCGAAATAGAAACCTCATGAGGATGTGAATCCCCCTATGTTTTAATAGAGGTGGTACTCCTCTTTTGATTTTCTTGAGATTTTTAAATATTCAAAATGTTGGACTTGACAGAAGTTCGTCGCAGTAATTCAAAGAAACATAAATATTACAATAAAGTAAAGGGAAAAATGATTTTGTTTTCTTTTAAAGGAAAGTTCCTGAGAAAGGACCAGGAACCAAACACATTCACACATTTAAATAAAACAAGAAAAAAATCCTCACATCCATCATAGTTTAAGATAGATATTTCTGATCACATAAAAATAAAATGAATATGATCCGCATGCACAAGAGAAATTTAACATAGTGGATACATTGGTAGCTCAAATAAAGATAATGATTTATCAAACTCAAATACTTTATATTATGAAAACAGGGTTACAAAGCACAATCGAGATTGTTCCCTAAGTAGTTATCTTGAAATTTCCAAAAATATAGAGTTTATTACATATTCTTGAAATTGTAAATGTGTTTGTCTTAAAGACTGGGATTGGGGCTCCCACGGGCCATTAAGAAAATAAATACAAGAATTAATATTTTAGAAAGAGGGCGGTGGGCGGTGGAAAGATCAGTAAGACCTAGTAAGAAGAACAAAGGAGTTATCAGTCTACTATTAAACCTTTCTAGTGAAAGAGGTGGAATAACTGAATGAAAGACTTGATAAAAAAAAGAAGAATGTGATCAACGTAAACTTACTATGATGGTCACTCTTGTCTTCATTTTCTTGTTGATGTCCTTTTATCATTTTCATCAACGGTTATAGGAACTATCTCAACTGCTTCTTGCCCTTCATGTGTCAGTTTGTCGATAGCCTTCTTGAACCATTGTTTGATGTAATTTTTCATAGGTGATGTTGATTTCATGCCAGATTTTTATATTGAACAACTCACCCTCCAAGTCATGAAGATCAATGGAAATTCCATTTAATATTTCTTCAATATCCTATTTTTTAACGGAATAATTTACTAGCAATTTATCTATGGCGTTCTCATCATATAAAACTATGCCATAGAATTTTTCAATTGATAATCCTTTAAAAATATTAACTTGCTCATCGAACTGTTGTTTTGTTAGGAAGAACGAGTTGAGGATCAACTTGGGATATTGGACATCTTTAGTGCTTCTGGCTAGGTCCACCTTCGTGAGCCTTTTGAATATCTCTTCTCTCCTTGTTATGGCTTGGCTGCATGCCTGACGATGATGTTCAAGTTCTTTATTTTCTCTTTCTAGCAGGCATTCAACTGCTTGATCTGTCTTGGAGAGGGAAGGTCCTCCTCTCTTCTCTTAAGCTCTGACATGCTAGTAACTTTAATACCAAAGGGTACCACTGAATCAAGGTAGAAAATGTCTTCATTTTTAGATCGGCCTGTAGATATTCAAGGAAGGCATGTGCCCTCAAGCCAAAAGACATCATGCTCTTTGAAATTTCCCAAGATTTTTTAATCAATGTCATTCTTTTCTTGATATTATTATCCACGTAACTCCTCGCTGATGTGAGTAAGCTTAAGGATCCTTTTATTCTGGTTGTGGGTGTGGTAGGTTCGACAAATTCCAAAGGGATGGTAAGGAGTGGAATATGCATCAAAGTATCTTCAATTTCCTTAATCCTTTCCTTTAACATTGTATTTTTTGCTTCAAGACTGCCAATGGAATCGTCCAATGCATCACCGGTGGCTCTATGGATTCTAGATACCTAGGAAGGCCGCATATTCTTTAGGTTAACCTATGAAAGAGATTTCCCCTTTTTATTCTTTGCATCACTCTTCTCAGTAATTAGTTTTTTAGATTCGTTTTCAAAGAGAACACTATGAAATACAAATGATTCTTCTTCAACAAATATCTCATTATCAATCATTTCCAACGAATGATTCTGGTGGGCTGTGCGTCCTGGTTGGTCAATGTTAGGGAACATCTTCTAAATGTCATCTTCGAGCTCCATATCCTCGAGGGAGAAGTTATTAATGTCACTTCCGACGCGATTCTCTTCTTCCTCTTGTACAATATTCTTCCTCTTCTTCCTAAGAGGAAGTTTATGGTCGCTTTCAATTTTTCCTCGAGGGGGGTTATTGTCTCCTCCTTCACCTGAACTACTTTTGGTTACCTTCTTAGATGGGTGGGCTACTGGAGCACTGCTCCGAGGTGTTTAAGTATTGGGAGTAACAGTTGGGGACTGGGAACTCTTCTCGCTGAGACCTTTTCCTCTTTTTTTATGAAATTCATTGGTACTAAGTACCGTCTCTAAGTATGATCTAGATGGATATCAGTGGCCACCCACCTTTTCCAACTGGATCAAAACAGTTTTCTGACAATTTTGGCAATTTACTATTTTTAGTAGTTTTAACTTCTGGGGCCATTTTGTGGGGCCATTTTGAGGGCCTAAATGAAGGTTTTTCGGGATCGAGCTCCTCAATGATATCCTAAGGCATATTGAGCCCCCAAAATGAATATCTTCGATGATACCTTTCCAACGGGCTATCACACGCCTAAAATGGAGATCGTATGCAAAAGTTACGACCCTGGGAAGTTGATGTACTAACTTACCCAAACGGGGCCCACATGACTTTTGGCGCTTCATCTCCTAGGGTTAGGTTTTTGGATGTTTAGGGTTTTTGGAATTCTTGTTTATTGTAAAAAGGACTTCAGAGCCTCATTGTAATCTCTTCTTGTGAATGCACGCAGCCGTCACATCTCTTCTCAGAGATAAGCCGCCACCATTCTAACAAGCTTGTTTTCACTGCATTTTACAGTTTCATCTTATTTTGTTATTGAATAGAAAACCAGTTTTACTATATCTCTGTTATTTTGTGTTATTCACCTATTAATAATCTGTATTCATTTTTGTTCTGCTCATAAAATCCGGATCAATGGTATTAGAGCGGTCTGCTCCTTGTCGTCTTAATGCATGTCCCCAACGAGGTCAGAGTACAAAGAGTTGGGTCTCGAGCTTGTTTATCTTGAGGACAGAAGCTCTCGCACGCCCAAGCGACCTCTCATGGCAGGAGAAAATAAAGATGACAGGACAAGAGATCCTTTCAAACTGTTGATTGAGGAATCCCTCACGCAACAGAGGAACGAGATGATGGATAGTTTCACGCAAATCCTTCGACGACTATCAACAGGCGACGCATCTTCCTCGAACAGAGGCACCGCCCCCTTCAAGGTACAAATAAACTTCGATATTCCTATATTTGAAGGTCATATAGATGCAGACACTATAGACAAGTGGTTGAATCTACTAGAAGGGTATTTTTCTATCCATAACTTTTCAAATAGAGAAAATATTACTTTTGTGCTCCTCAAAGCCGTTCCCCATGTCAAAGATTGGTGGGAAACTTTCTGTGAGCAAAAGGAAACAGAGGAAACCTCATTATTTTCAGTCATGACCACCTGGGAATCCTTTAGGGATGCTATTACGGAACAATACTACCCTTTTGGAAGTTATGACGACCTGTATACCAAATGGACCACACTGCGGCAAGAAAGAGACCAAGTAGTGCCCGATTTCACAAATATCTTCCATACATTGCGCACCAATATGGGTATCAAATATTCAGAGTGACATTTGATGCTTAAGTATCATGGTGCTCTGAATAGATACATTCATACCAAAATGGAATTTTTGGACATCTCATCCTTGGGCGCGACCTACCGATATGACATCAAAATCGAGCAGAAGCTCAAAAAAAAGACGCGGCAATTTGGGCCTGGGAACCCATCACAACAAAAGCCGAGAAAGGGTGGCCCCAACCCACATAACAAAGGACAGAGAAAATATGGACAGTATCAAGACAACTAGTTCAAGCTGCAAGCAAAGAAGGACACCGGAAAGACAAAGAAAGATACCGGGAAGTGGTGCGACTTCCATAAGAGCCCTTGGCATAACACTGTCGACTGCCACTCAACGCAGTTGTTGGTGGCCGAAGTGAAAGACTCTGAATCAGATGCAGATTTTGACTCTGAGCTAGAACCAAAAAGGGGAAGACGGATCATTGATGCAGAACCCAGTGCCATCGTTGCTACCACCAAGCTCCGTCTTGGTGAACCAGATGAGCCAGAAGAAGGAGAGTGCCTCCTCCATTCATATATGTAGGTAAAAGGCACCCCATTGCAATTAATCATTGATAGCGGTAGCCAAAAGAACCTCATCTCAGTAGAGGTTGTCAAGTGGCTCGCTATGCCAACAACGTCGCACCCACAACCCTACACGATTGGATGGCTCCGCCAAGGAAGCGATCTCCGCGTCAGCCAACAGTGTCGACTGTCGTACGACATCAAGCCCTTCAAAGACGAGGTATTATGTGATGTTTCTCCTCTTGAAGTTTGTGATGTTCTTTTGGGCCAAACTTATTTATGGAAACATCATGATGTATATGAGTCTAGGCCTCCTAGTGTTATTATTACTTTGAACAAGAAATTGTACAGGATACCCGAGGCAGTCCCACCTAGTGTTATTTCCTTGATCTTTGCTAAGCAATGTAGGAAGGTCATCTCTTAGACGGGGAAGTTTTTCTTCTTCGTGATTCGCTCTCAGAATAAGAGAAAGATCACAACCACATCTAGGTTCTCTGCGGCCAACCTTTCCACACAGAAGAAGCAAGTAGATAAGGTCATGGAAGAATACTCATATATCTTCTCCTCACCTATAAGGGTACCTCTGCACTGCTAGGTCAAGCAATCCATCGATCTAACCCCCGATGCACCACTTCCCAATGGGCCAGTCTATCGCTACTCTTTGTTAGAGAATGAGGAGATCAAGTGACAGATCCAAGAACTTCTCCACAAGGGGCACATCCGTTCCATCTCATCACCTTGTGGGAGCCCAATCATGCTGGTACAGAAGAAAGATGGAACCTCGCGACTCTATATTGATTATCGAGCTCTAAATAAAATCACAGTCAGAAATCGGTACCTGATTCCCCAAATCGACGACCT
This sequence comes from Picea engelmannii, assembly GCA_009831015.1. Lineage (NCBI taxonomy): Eukaryota > Viridiplantae > Streptophyta > Pinopsida > Pinales > Pinaceae > Picea > Picea engelmannii. The sequence continues at coordinate 19,701 of ML823803.1, forward strand.
CCTTGATCAACTCACGGGGGACAAATACTTCAGTAAGATTGATTTTAAGTCTGGCTACCACTAGGTCTCGATAGAATAGATAGATGTATGGAAGACTACCTTCAAGTCAAAGGAAGGCCTTTTTGAATGGTTGGTCATGCCCTTTGGTTTGACAAATGCTCCAACCACTTTCATGAGGATGATGGACGATATCCTGCGACCATTCACTAATACTTTTGTAGTGGTGTATTTGGATGACATTCTAATTTACAACAAGACTTGGGCCGAACACTTGCATCATATTCAACAGGTTCTACACACCCTACAACAACATAAGCTATACGCCAACTTGGAAAAATTATCCTTCAGCATGGACAGGGTCCATTACTTGGGACACATCATTGATCAGCATGGCGTACATGTGGATCCAACCAAGATCCAAGTCATCCGTGACAGGCCAGACCCAACAACACTCACTGCACTTCAGAGCTTCTTGGGCCTTGCCAATTTCTACCGCAGGTTCATGTTGGGATTCTACCATATTGCATGGGCCCTTATCCAAATAAACAAGGGTGGTGGTAAGGTGAAATTTGCATGGGGCCAACCCCAACAACAAGCGTTCAATGATTTGAACTAGCGCTTGTGCTCAACCCCAGTACTTTCACTACCAGACCTACAACATCCCTTTGAAATTGAGACAGATGCTTCAGACTATGCTGTGGGTGTCGTTCTCACTCAGCACGACCACCCCGTGGCCTATCATAGTGAGACACTATCAGAGACTGTCCGTAAGTACCCTACTTATGAAAAGGAAATGTACTCCATTGTACAAGCCTACCGCCAGTGGAGATATTACATTCTTGGGAAGGAGACAATCATCCACACTAATCATAAGTCACTGCAGTTCATGTAGACACATGGAAAATTGCAGAATGACCACCATCAAAAGTGGTCCACATACTTGCAGCAATTCCACCTCAACATCAAGTATAAAATAGGAAGTTCCAATCACATTGCTGATTGCCTCAGCAGACCACCAGTCGCGACACTCACCATGGTGCTAGACTCTTGCGGCCATGAGACATCTGGATGGCCCCAACTCTATGAGACAGATCCTGACTTCGCCACCAGCTACCAAATGTTGGGTGCAAACGCAGTTTTCGATAATTTCCATCTTAAGGATGGGTTGTTGTGTCGTCTTGGCCATGTGTTCCATCAAGTGAGTGAGCGAAGATGATATGGGAATCCAACTACACTCAGGTGGCAGGACACTTCAGCATCGAAAAGACAGTGAAGATGCTACAAAAACATTTCTACTGGCCGAAACTTCGACATGAGTATCATAGTAGAGGCCACTGCCAAGCTCTTTTTTGAACGAGTCTGGGTACATTTTGGAATCCCACAAACCATTGTCTCTGATCGGGATAGTCGATTTCTCATCACATTTTGGTTGAGCCTCTGGTCACTGCTGGACACCAAGCTCACCAATTCCACGACTTTCCACCCCCAAACAGATCGCCAAACCAAGGTTGTAAATCAAATGATTGTGCATATCCTTCGCATGTATAATTCATCGCACCGTTGCACATGGGATGAGAGCCTTCACTATGTCCAACATAGATACAACCAAGCCCTGGATAGCTCAACCGGCCACAACCCCTTTCAGGTGGGGTTGGGATTCCAACCATTGGGTCCCATAGATGTTGCGCTTCCCCTTGCAGTCACCTTGATAGACTCATCTCCTGCTCCAACTGAATCTGACAAAGCCACTCGGTTCATTGAGCGGATCCAACACATCCTCCAATAGTTTCAAGATATCCTACATAAGTCCAATGACAAGTAAAAACAATGCCATGATCAACATCAGGTTCCACATAAGTTTCAGGTGGGCGACAAAGTTTGGTTGTACTTGCAGAAAGAACACCTTACAGGACCCCATCAGAAGCTTCACCCACTATGTTATGGGACGTACACTATGATCAAGGCCATGGGGGATAATGCTTTTGAGCTCAACATTCCTCCCTTCCTTGGCTTGCACCTAGTGTTCAACGTGGATCTCCTTCGTTCTTATTTCCCACCATTATTAGACACCTCAGAAGTAGCAGAACAACTAACACCAAAAGATCTCAACCCTGACTGCATACAACAAGCATCCAATGATCATATTGTGGGCACACAGATCAATGGCACTCGACAACAAAGAATCCAACTTTATCGAGTCGTCAAAGCAGGGCAGCTCCTGCACCAAGGCAAGTGGCTCACCTGGGGCCAAATTCAGTAGAAATTTCCTCATCTGATGGGGGACCTCAATGCAATGGATACAATTGATTCCTAAGGAGGTAGGATTGATCCATATGGATATCAGTGGCCACCCACCTTTTCCAATTGGCTCAAAATAGTTTTCTAACAATTTTGGCAATTTACTATTTTTAGCAGTTTTAACTTCCGGGGCCATTTTGGGGGCCTAAATGAAGGTTTTTCAGGATTGAGATCCTCAACGATAGCCAAGGGAATGATTGATCCCCCAAAATTAATCTCCTCGATGATACCTTTTCAACGGGCTATCACACGCCTAAAACGGAGATCATATGCAAAAGTTACGACCCCGGGAAGTTGATGTACTAACTTACCCAAACGGTGCCCACATGACTTTTGGAGCTTCATCTCCTAGGGTTAGGTTTTTGGATGTATAGGGTTTTTGGAATTCTTGTTTATTGTAAAACTGCCTTCAGAGCCTCATTGTAATCTCTTCTTGCGAATGCGCACAACCGTCACATCTCTTCTCAGAGATAAGCCACCACCATTCCAACAAGCTTGTTTTCGCTGCATTTTACAGTTTCAGCTTATTTCATTATTGAATAGAAAACTAGTTTTACTGTATCTCTGTTATTTTGTGTTAAGAACCTGTTAATAATCTGTATTCATTTCATTATGTTCATAAAATCTGGATCAAAGTCACCAACAGTGTGGGTAGGATTACCCATGTTATTATCTTCTTCTTCTCCGAGAACTGTATGGATAAAGGAACTGTTAAAACCCACTGTTAAAATATGTTCCACAAAGATTCCATTAGGGTCAAACCCTCTAATATTTTTAGCGTACTTGAGATTCAAGTTGTGGAAGTGGTTAGTGAATTCATAATTTTTTTTCTTTTTCTAAATACAAAATCCCCAACTTTCCAAGGCAGTGGTATAATTTATTTATTTTCGTTTTTCATGAAAAAAAATGTAGCCAAAAGTTGTATTTCCTTGCAACTTATGTGAAAAAAATTCTGTCAGATATATGGCATGGAAGAAAGGAAGTATTTTCCTTAGAACCGAAAATCCTGATGACATTGTAATTCTCCATTTTTTCCAAATTCCCCTTTCTATCCAGGAATTTACTAGCTTGAGAAGATATTATTGGGGTATCTCTTCTAAAAAATAACCCTTTAAAAACCAAGACAAAGTCGTTGAAAACTTCATAAAAATGCAAGGAATATTTGTGCCTCCATAACACTTGGTACCAAAAGGTCACAGGTTCGAATTCACAATTCACCTTTTTGCATATAGATAATTTAGGAAACTGACAACAATGTGCTATCGCAAAAACCAAATAAGAAGGCATAAATAATTTCATATCCTTTTTATATTGAGACAATTGGAAAGAGATTTCAATGGAAATCAACTTCCCCCAATCCAAATTGGCTTTCTCCTTGACGTTAAAATACAAGATGGAAAAAATCATACGGGAAATGATAGCAGTATTTTCTTGGCCCGTAACTCTGGTAAATAACCAAGAAATTTACTGAAATGAGTTTTTGAACAAGATGACCTATAGAATTGTAATATCCTCAGGGATTGCAGTGGGATTTTCCAATAATTTTGGTAAGAGATCCAGGTCATTGTCGTGTTTTTTCAAAAAGTCTCTGCAATCTTCACCTTTGAAGGTGAGCGTTGGCTTTGGGAGTCTCAACATATTACATAATAATTGAGGAAAAAGGATAACGGGAGAATGGTCTTGGAGTGGAATTATCTGCTGGCTTGGTATGTATTTCTCAGTGCACCAAACAACCAATTCCTTGCAGTTAAAAACTTAAGGAACAAAATTTTCATGCGCAATTCCGAATGTCCAAATTACTTCCTTCTGAGCATAAGGGGATGAATAATAAGAGTATTCTCTAGACCACTGAAAATTATGATCCTTTCGTCCAAAAATGTTCAAGGTATCTCCACAGAACTATTGTCGAGCTACTACTACCATAAGTTGACGAGAGCGTTCTTTTTTATCCAGATAACCTTATAAACGGGCACTTGAGAGATAATATATAATCTTCCACAAATCATGATTCAGTGTGATTTAATGATGAAGTTCCTTGAACCCTTCGGCTATTAATGACAATCTTTATGGGACCTGCATAATGAGTTATTATCATTAAACCATACTAAATGTGCATTGTGAAAAGTGTGAAGGTGGCGGGGATGGACAAGAGTGGAATAAGATTTGAGACTTTTGTGAACCCACCAACCCGCAAATGGAGAAAGTCGAAAAATGGCTATGTGTTGTGAGGCGGTCAGACAGACTCAGCATAGGAGAAATGTGATACTTGGAATATCGGGGAGTCTGAGGGTCAAAATGTACATCATGGATCTTTTGGGTGAAAAATGTATATCACGAAACATGGGATATGAGAGTTCGACCCCGCCAACCTGCGATTGCAGAAATGGCTAAGTATGGGATATTGTGGCGGTCGGATGGAATGGATGTGTGAGAATGTGGATTGGAGATGAGGATTCATGAGTCCACCAACCTAGGAACTTGTCGTTCTGAAAAAAATAACTAAGTATATAACTAGAAAGGGAGAATAGAAGGGAAAAAGGAAAAGGGGAAAATGGGTAAGTATAGAAGAGGGAAAAGAAGGGGAGAAAAGAAGTTGGGAAAATAGAAAAGGGGAGGGAAATTTCGAAAGTGGGAATTGATCTCAACAACAGGCTCCAACTGTGGGATGATGACCCCCTGTGGTTTTTCAAGAATCCAGAATCTCTCGTGACTAGGTGCTTCCACCCATTGGGCTATGCAGTCATCTTCAAAATAAATTCTTGTAATTATTTTTCTTTCATGGAGTTATCTTCAAACTTCAATATAAAGACTAACTTATTATGAAAAAATGAACTAAAGAAACAAAGTATGTACATGAATGATCTACGTACCCTAACTTACTTGAAATAAAGGGGCACCTTATGTGTAAGAATATTTCCAATGGAGCCATTCAAGCATTGATCTGATTTGTGGAATGAACTTCAAAATTCTGAGATAAGTTGGGACTTGTACCAATGAGTCAGGGGCACTCTCAATATGTACTGGAGAAAAATTATATCAAGTATGGTAAATATTTGATTGTGTTGTTTGACCAACAATGCTTTGGAACCATAATTCAATAAAATCAATTCTTGGTTGAGGAGTTTTCAACATAAGAATGCATTCATCCTTTTCTTTATTTACAATCAATTCCATGGTTATTGATTCATCAAAAATATCTTGAAAATATTCTTCTTTTTGGTAAAGGTGATATTGTTCATCATTATTTTCAAGATTCGTTTCTTCCATCAATTCTTTTTTCTACAAGTTCTCTTGTGATGTTTCATCATTTAGCACAAGGCTGAAATCTTCTTGTGTATTTGGTGGAGGCTCATCAATTTCAATTTCAAACTTGTTGTTCAAAATGTCTTCATATGGGGTTTATAGGTGGTGCAGAGCCCCTTCCTTGCTAAGGGCTACGTGACCTCCCTGTTAGGATCTTCGATTATGGAGTCAGTGACTCTCTAAGACCTCACTGGTCCCATCCTGTGTCAACTACAGCTCCTCACAACTCCTGGTGCAAGATCTATGACACCTACAACCTTCACTTTAATGCTCTGTGAAAATCTCAGAGTTGGCATTAGCGCCCCCTCTCTTGGTCCCTTCTCCAATGTGACCTTGATGATGACCACATGATTACAGGTGCGATCACAAGCGGTTTGAATTCAAATCACTTTTGGGCCCACAATTCCTCCCGAGCCTCCATGTGTCTCCCTAGAGAAACCATGGTATGGATTGCGACCTGCCCTTAACTTTTTAAAGTCCGCACAACTCTTGGCCTCACAATGCGAGATGACCGTCGATCTCATGATCATGACGGTGCCCTCTATACTGACGGTTCAGACCTTCCCTTCTCAATCCATGAACCATATCTGTGATACCCTTTGATGCGGGTCGTATGGGACCCACAAGTTCTCTTATAGCTAAGCCCCTTCCCTCTTGTGACCACTGGCGATGACCACACGCTTGAGTGAAAGGTGCGTCGCAATTTTGCATTTCGCGAATCTGGGAGTGCTACTACCTCCATTCCCCCAATAGATGAAATCACGATTACCCTAGATCTACAGTCCAAATCTTTCTTTGATCAACAACTGTGATCAAATCGACGTTTTGTGTTTCGCGACTTTGGAGTCTCCTTGCCTCCATTCTCTCGATACCCTAAATTGCGATGGCACTGGATCGACGATTCAGATCCTTCCTTTGATCAATGACTATGATCAAATCGAGATTACACGTTTCACGACTTTGGAGTCTCCTTGCCTCCATTCTCCCGATACCCGAAATTGCGATGGCGCTGGATTGACGGTCCAGATCTCTTCTCTGATCAACGACTCAGATCATGTCACGATTTCGTGCTTCGCGAGTTCTCACGACTCAGCCTTTGACTCCTTTGAGTCACAAGTCAACAAAAATCTGATCTCTCACCATGTGTCCTCCTTAACGATGGACGGTCCCAATGATTTCAGAATTTCATGACCTTGTTCCTCCTGTGTGCCTTTGAATCTTTAATGCTAGTGCACTTTACCTTGATTGGATGACTATGATTCTCTTGCGCTCGGAATGAATGGATAAGATCCTTTCTCCTCTGCACTTGCTCCTCTTTTATCTAGACGCAGATCGAACGGTCAAGATTTTCCCCCCTTAGCTTATGCTTTCTTCAGAATTAGAAGATTTTCGAAGGATTCAAAGGCTTCGACCTTTGTCCTTCCAGTGAGTCTGTTTCTTGGATCTCGTTAACACTTATGAAAAGGGTTATTCCTCCTAATCTTGGTCTTGTGAAGACTTTGATTTCCCATGCACTCCTTGCGTTTTATGGATTTCGATAACTCAGATACTAAGGATTTCTTGAAGAGAAATTCCTCTCGCCCTCCTGGCGTTTTCCTTTTCTGGTTCTTTGACTTCTTGAAAAGTCCCTTCGACACTTAGTCGAATCTCGGATCCGTTCACTCCTTGCCCTAGATATTTACACAAGTTTTTGGGTTCTTACGGATGACTGTGCATGCCTTGCACTGGTCTCTTTGCACTCCTTGCAAAGGGAAAATTTCGTGTTATCTCTTCTGAGCTTCAGAACCCAAACAGATTCCATCAACTAACTCCTTGCGTTTTGTGTGCACACCTTGCACTACTTAAACATAAGAGAAACAATTGAAATTTATCCTAATGTTCACAATTCCATCTACTCATAACAAGATTCATTCATTCACTCATGAAAACACAATAGCAGAGAATTTCAAGCAATGTTCACACACCATGCATTGGATCAATTTTCCTCTGTTATATTCAAAAGTGAAAATGGCTACAACTGAAATAAAAAACAACAACTGAAAACTCAAATATCCTACTAACTTGAAACTAACATCTACCCTGCAACCAACCTCATTTGGGCGTACAAAACCTCTAATTATCTCACAGGACTCTTAGGGTTTCCCCTGGCTACTTTTCTACTCTAAAACTTAACCTAACGACTATCTAGACTAGTCGCATTCCAGAGTAGAAGTGGAAATTCCCACTTTGCTCGCAATCACTTTAAGCGTGCCTCAAAATATTTTTCCGTCGCTGAGTTAAGGAGGATTTCAAAATATCGGCTGCAACTGCCAGCATTGAGGTCTCATACATATTCCCAGACACTGATAGGTTCTACTCCACATGCTTGCAAACGTTGCTCCTGCATCATACTGCCCTTGACAAAAATTTATGGACTCCTATCCATGAGCTCCTGCACTGAATTTCCATGCTTTTTGATAGCAACTTAGTTTTCCCAATTAGAATCCTCTATTCAGTGTCCCTTCCACTTGAACAGAGATTCAAAATAGGTCTTCCTTCTAGTCTTCTTGCCAATCCTTTGATCAAAAATATTATCCATCTGTGGTTTTTCTGCTATAGGCATTTGTTTCTCCCACTGAATCTTATCTTGATCTTCTGATCCCTCTGTGTCATCTTTCCTTTAAGGGTATAGGACTAAAACATTGAATATGGGCAATATGCCCACATCATCTGGCAGCTCAATATCATAGGCGTTTGCATCAAACTTCCTCAAGATCTTACATGGCCATATTTTCTTCATCTTTAGCTTGTTATATGTCCCCCTAGGGAACCTTTCCTTCTTGAGATGTGCCAGAACCTAATCTCCTACTTCAAATTGAAGTTCTCTGCGATGTTGATCAGCTCTGCGCTTGTACTCCTGGTTAGAAATCTACAACTGTCCTTTGATCTGGCTATGGAGCCTCTGCATTTCTGCAGCAAAATATTATGCTCTAGCACTCCTGATCTCACTCTATTCCAAGTCTCTCAACTCATATACTCCCACGGGTTGCATTCCATACAATATTTGGAATGGGCTCTTCCGAGTGCTCCTATTTGGTGAGTCATTGTATGCAAATTCTGCTTGCGGCAAAATCTGATCCCACTGATTATGGTGTTCAATGACGAGACTCCTCAATAAGTTTCCCAAACTTCTATTCACCACCTTAGCCTATCCATCTGTATGAGGATGATAAGCTGAGCTGAAAGAAAAATATATCCCCAACTTCTTCCATAATGTTCAACAAAAGTGACCAACAAATTTTGTGTCTCTATCCGAGACAATGCTTCTGGGTCGGCCGTGAAGTCTTACAACTTCCTTGAAAAATAGATTTGCAACATGTGTTGCATCATTGGTCTTCTGGCATGGGATACAATGTGCCATCTTTGAAAATCTATCCACCACCACAATATGGAATCAAATCCTCTTGGCATTCTTGGTAGTCCCAACACAAAATCCATGCTTATTGCATCCTAAGGCCTCTCTGGTATTAGCAATGGCTGATACAATCCAGTGTTTTGTCTTTTCCCTTTTGCATGTTGGCATATTCTACATCTATTCACAAACTTGATCACTTATGTTTTCATACCTGTCCAATAGTATGAACTGCTCAATTGTGAAAACATTTTATCAGGGCCGAAGTGTCCAACCAATCCTCCACTATGTTTTTCTTTCAAAATATTATCCCTCATTGAGAATTTTGGTATGCACAACTGATTTCCCTTGAACAACAATCCCTCTTGAATCATGTATTCTGTTCACTGGCTTTTTTCTCTTAGCACAGGGTTCACACATGCTTCGTATGCTTCCTTGAAATATGTATCATCACAATACATGTCCTTAAGGTGTTCAAACCCCAAGGTCTTCACCTGAAATTCTTGCAGAATCAAACATCTCCTGCTTAATGCATTAGAAACCTTGTTAGAAGTCCCAATGATATGTTTATGAAAAAAGTAAAATTCTTCATAAACTCAACCCATTTTGCATGCCTCTGATTCAATTTTTCCCGCCTGGTTATGAATTGTAAAATCTGGTTATCGCTATACAAGACAAATTCCTGTGGGACAAGATAATGTCTCCATTTATTCAAGGCTTGAATTATGGCATAAAAATCCTTGTCATATGTGGAGTATTTTATCTTTGTCTCATTCAACTTCTCACTGAAATAGGCAATAGGTCTATTATCCTGACTCAAAATTTCTCCTATTGCAACTCCACTTGCATCACATCTCACCTCAAATGAATATTGCTAATCCATGGAAGCTCCTTACCTCAAACATACTCCTTGGTGACGACCATTCTTTGATTGCTTTCACCTTCTTTGGATCCATCTTCAGTTCATTTGAAGAGATCACAAAACCCAAATAAATGAGTTCAGTCTTCATAAAAGAG
>ML823803.1:29759-55152 GCA_009831015.1 Picea engelmannii
ACTCCTTGGTGACGACCATTCTTTGATTGCTTTCACCTTCTTTGGATCCATCTTCAGTTCATTTGAAGAGATCACAAAACCCAAATAAATGAGTTCAGTCTTCATAAAAGAGGAATTCTTCAGGTTTATCAACAACTTCTCCTATTGTATCCTCCTCATCACTAATGTGAGGTGCCTTAGATGCTCCTCTTTAGTCCTGCTAAATACCAATATATCATCCAGATACACAACCACAAATTTTCCAATGAAATCTTTCAGTATTTCATTCATCAACCTCATAAAAGTACTCGGGGCATTTGTTAAACCAAATGGCATAACGAGCCACTCATACAAACCTCCATTTGTCTTAAAGGTTGTTTTCCACTCATCACCTTCTCTCATTATGATATTGTGATATCCACTTTTCAAATATATTTTGGAAAATAAATTTTCTTCACTTAAGAAATCCATTAAATCATCCATTCTGGGTAAAGGAAATCTATACCTGATGGTGATCTTGTTAATGTATCTTGAGTATGTACACATTCTCCATCCTCCATATTTATTTGGACCCAATATAGTTGGTACTGCACATGGACTCAAGCTCTCTCTGACCAAACCTTTGTCTAACAATTCCTGGACTTGGTTCTTCACTTCCTCATTCTCTTAAGGTGTCAACTTGTATGCCGCTTTGTTTGGCAGACTTCCTCCTGGTATTAAGTCAATATGGTGATTGATACTTCTAATGGGTGGTAATGAGTTACGGGGCTCATCCACCACTATGTCAGCAAAATTATCCAACAATTCTTGAACTTCTTCAGGAAAATATTCCATTGAAGTACTTGTAAGGATAACTCTAGGCTTCCTTACCACAACAAATGACATCTCATGTTCTTCCTTGACTTTTTTCAGGAGTTCCTTCCCACTCATGAGAAGTACGCTTGTGATGGCCTCCTCTTTCACTCTCTTCTCCTCTATTGGCAACAACATGTGTGTCCTACCATTCTTATATAATGTGTATGTATTATTCCTCCCATCGTGAATGATATTCTTGTCAAACTTCCATGGTCTTCCCAACAGAATATGACATACATCCATGGGAATTACATCACATAGAATTTCATCTCTATATCATCCTATTTTAAATTCAACCAAGCATTGTTTAGTAACCATTACTTGGTGTCCTTTCTGCAACCCTGAGATGTTGTATGGCTTTGGATGTGCAGTTGTCTCCAAATCCAATTTCTCCACCATATCTATGGATAATAGGTTATCAATGCTCCCACTGTCAATTATCACCTTGCATACTCTGTCCTTAGTCTTGCAAGCTATTTTGAAGATCCTTTTTCTCTGCATCAACCTTTCAATTTCTGCCTCTGGTTTTAAGAGAACCTTCCTCAACATCAGGGATCTTCCATCCTCTTCTCCTTCTGCCTCAACATATATTCTCTGTGCTTTTGAAATGTGATCTTCACCTCCTCCTTCTTTATTTTTCTCGGGACATTCCCAAGACATGTATCCTGTCTTTCCACAAGAATAACATCTTGCATCTCCTCCTCCTCTTCTTCCTCTTCCTCTAGAAAAATTTATTCCACCACCCTATCTTTCTCAGGAACTTCCTCCTCTTTCCGAGTGATTGTGTGGTTTCTCAGTCTCATCCTTAGACTTATGTGCTCTATCATGGATAAATCCCTTACTTTTTCTTGGGATCGAGATTTTACCTCTCCCTCGTTGGCTTTGTTTTCTGGCCAACTTCTCCTCTGCCTTCAACTCAAACTGATAAGAATCCTCCACTGTTCTTACTGACATCATGTTAAGCTCATCCTAGATTTCATATCTTAGGACATTAATATATCTGGCTACTTTCTCTTCATTTGTCTCTCTTTTTCCAGTTCTGATGTTCAACCTATAGAACTCCTCTGTGTACTCCTTAACTGTCATCCCTTTCTGTCTCAGGTTCTGCATATTCCTGAACAAATTGATCTGATAATCCTTGAGCATGAACTTAGCCTTTAGCTTGGCTACCATTCTGTCCCAAATTTTTATCTTTTGTTTTCCCTTGCTTCTCCTCTCAGCCTACAGTTCATCCCACCACAACGATGCATGTCCTTTTAGTCTGGTGATAGCATGTCTCACCCTTCTTTCCTCATCAACGTCTTCATAGTCGAAATATTTTTCCATGGATCTTATCTAATCGAATAGCTCTTTAGCATCCAAATTGAATTCATACATTGGGACCTCTATCTTGGCTCTACCTCCCAATCTGGCAACTGCTCTCAGTAAGCATTCTTAGACAACATCCTCTCTCGCAGCTTCTTCAATGACATTCTCGCCCACTACTTCTTCGCGCTCTGCATCGCTGACGTCTCCAGCATTAAGTTCTCGTCTTTGTGTTGCCTCCATCGCCTCTAATCTTGCACGAAGTTCTCGCATCTCCCTTTTTACATCTCAATTGGCCAAAGGTGGCTCCCCTCATCTCCTTGGTGACATTGTGTTGATTGTCTCTTACACACAGAGTACAACTTCAAGTTCTTTTTCTCCTTTCCCTGCTATCTGCAAGAAAAATTTCTGCTTTGATACCACTTGGTGCAGACCCCCTTCCCTCCTAAGGGCTACGCAACCTCCCGGTCAGGATCTTCGATTTTGGATTTAGTGACTCTCTAAGACCTCACTGGTCCCATCCTGTGTCAACTACAGGTCCTCACAACTCCTGGTGCAGGTTATACGACAACCACAACCTTCACTTTCGCGCTCTGTGAAAATCTCAGAGTTGGTGTTAGCACCCCCTCTCTTGGCCCCTTCTCCGATGTGACCTTGATGATGACCATGGGATTACAGGCGCGATCAAAAGAAGTTTGAAGTCAAACCACCTTTGGGCCCACAATTCCTCCCGAGCCTCCACGTGTCTCCCCGGAGAAACCACAGTATGGATTGCGACCTGCCCTTGACTTTTTAAAGTCCGTGCAACTCCTGGCCTCGCAATGCGAGATGACCGTCGATCTCTTGATCGTGACAGTTCCCTCTGGACTGATGGTTCAAAACTTCCCTTCTCAATCCACATACCATATCTGTGATACCCTTTGATGGAGGTCATATTTGACCCACCAGTTCTCTTCTATTTAAGCCCCTTCCCTCTTATGACCATTGGCGGTGACTAGGCGCTTGAGAAAAAGGCGCATCACGATTTCGTGCTTCGCGACTCTGGGAGTGTTTCTACCTCGATTCCCTCGATAGTCGAAATCACGATGACCCTAGATCTACGATCCAGATCTTTCTTTGATTGACGACTGCGATCAAATTGGCATTTCACGTTTCGTGACTTTGGAGTCTCCTTGCGTCCGTTCTCCTGATACCTGAAATTGCGATGGCGCTAGATCAATGGTTCAGATCCTTCCTTTGATCAACGACTATGATCAAATCTATATTTTGCGTTTCGCAACTTTGGAGTCTCCTTGTCTCCATTCTCCCAATACCCAAAATTCCGATGGCCCTGGATAGACGGTCCAGATGTCTCCTCTGATCAATGACTCATATCATGTCGCGATTTCGCATTTCGTGAGTTCTCATGACTCAGAATTTGACTCCTTTGAGTCACGAGTCAGAGAAAATCTGATCTCTCTCCACGTGTCCTCCTTAATGATGGATGGTCCCGATGATTTCAGAATTTCGTACCTTGTTCCTCCTATGTGCCTTGAAAGCTCTAATGCTAGTGCACTTTACCTTGATTGGAGGACTACGATTCTCTTGTGCTTGGACTGAACGGATGAGATCCTTCCTCCTCTACACTTTCTCCTCATTATCTGGACATGGATCGAACGATCAAAATCTTTCCCCCTTAGCTTATGCTTTCTTCAGACTTAGAAGATTTTTGAAGGATTCAAAGGCTTCGACCTTTTTCCTTCCTATGAGTCTGTTTCTTGGATCTTGTTAACACTTATGAAAAGTGTTATTCCCCTTGAGTTTGTTCTCACGAAGACTTCGATTTCTCACACAATCCTTTCATTTCAGGGATTTCGAACTCATATCCTAAGGATTTCTCGAAGAGAAATTCCTCTCACCCTCCTAACATTTTCCTTTTTTGGTTCTTCGACTTCTTGCAAAGTACCTTCGACACTTAGTCAAATCTTGAATCTATGAACTCCTTGCACCAGATATTTACGCAAGGTTTTGGGTTCTTGCAGATGACTGTGTGCCTTGCACTGGTCTCTTTGTACTCTTTGAAAAGGAAAAAATTCGTGTTATCTCTTCTAAGCTTTGGAACCGAAATAGATTCCGTCAACACACTCCTTTCATTCTGTGTTCACACCCTGCACTACTTCAGTACAAGAGAAACAATTGAAACTTATCCTAACATTCATAGTTCCATCTACTCATAACGATATTCATTCATTCACTCATGAAAACAAAATAACAGAGAATTGCAAGCAATGTTCACACACCATGCATTGGATCAATTTTCCTCTGTTATATTCAAAAGTGAAAATGGCTACAACTGAAATAAAAAACAACAACTGAAAACTCAAATCTCCTGCTAACTTTCAGCTAACATCTACCCTACAACCAACCTCATTTGGGCATACAAAACCTCTATTTATCTCAGAGGACTCTTAGGGTTTCCCCTGGCTACTTGTCTACTCTAAAACTTAACCTAACGATTATCTAGACCAGTCACATTATAGAGTAGGAGTGGAAACTCCCACTTCTCTCATAATCAGTTCAAGTGTGCCTCAAAAGATTTTTCCGGTGCTGATTTAAGGCGGATTTCAAAATAGCGATTGCAACTGCCAGCGTTGAGGTCTCGTACAGATTCCCAGATGCTGATAGGTTCTTCTTCACGTGCTTGCCAAAGATGCTCCTGCATCAATAGGAGACTAGAATTTACTTCTTTTTACACATTCAATATTATTGTTTCATTGGAAATGTCTTGGTGATGTTCTTCTTCTATGCAATGGCTATCTTCTTTATTCTCAAAATTGTTTTCTTCCACCAATGCTTATTTATTTTGGCTGAATTCTTCTTGCATATTTGGTGGAGACTCTTTAATTTATTCCTCATATGGAGTATATGAGATGTTGATATCCTTTTCTTGGTCTTTGAAATTCTTTCCTTCATTCTCAACAATAATATTTGATTCAAACAATTCTTGTAGTGTTTCATGATATCCTTCTTCTGAATCATTGATTTCATCCTTTTGTGTCCATGTGGGAGAGGGTGGGTGGGAAACAACATTTAAAACATCAACAAAAACATATGAATGCACCTTTGGGATAAAATTTTCTCCAAATGAATCTTCTAACACATCCCATCTAGTAATGGAGTTAGGCATTAATGAACTATACCATTCAGGAGAATCCTCTCTCAAAGTTTGTAGGAATAATCTACATGTAACATTGTCTTCAGTGAGATTGAAATAATAACATGTACCTTTAAAATTAATCAAGTGTTTCTCTGCATTTTCTAAACCATCCCCAAATAATGTAGAAAAAATTTCAACAAGAATATTTGGCATTTGAAAGTCTATTTCTGGTAGATTTAAAGGGGTATGATGAAATCGCCTCCTTCTTTGAGTATTTATCCCTTTTTTCGAATCTTTCAAAGCCATTGATGGGCCTGATGAAGAACAAAAATAAGCATTATGACATGAATGAATCCCTTCATTTTGAATTTTTTCAATGGATTTTCCAGGGAGCTCATTCTCTTGAATCTTTGGTGTATCTTGTTTCTTTTTGAAATTAAAAACCATGTGAGCCATTCTTAAAATAAGAAACCATTTTCATGAATCTTCTTATTGAAACTTTGAGCCATGGAAATTTTTGGTTCCTCAAATATCTTTAAAATAAATTGCTCCCTAGTATGGTCGCCAAAAATGTTTACGCGTGAATTCATTAGGACCAAAATGACAACCTCACGAGGATGTGAATCCCCCTGTGTTTTTATAGAGGTGGTACGCTTTTGATTTTATTGATATTTTTAAATATTCAAAATGTTGGACTTGAAAGAAGTTCGTCGCAGTAATTCAAAGAAACAAAAATATTACAATAAAGTAAATGGGAAAATGATTTTGTTTTATTTTAAAGGAAAGTTCCTGAGAAAGGACCAGGAACTGAACACATTCACACATTTAAAGAACATAAGCAAAATTTCCTCACATCCATCATAGTTTAAGATAGATATTTTTGATCACATAAAAAATAAAAGAATATGATCTGCATGCACAAGAGAACTTTAACAGAGTGGATACATAGGTAGCTCAAATAAATATAATGATAGATCAACCTCAAATACTTTATACTATGAAAACATGGTTACAAAGAACAGTCGGAATTGTTCCTAAAGTAGTTCTCTTGAAATTTCCAAAAATATATAGTTTATTACATATTATTGAAATTGTAAATGTGTTTGTCTTAAAGACTTGGATTGGGGCTCCCGCAGACCATTAAGAAAATAAATACAAGAAATAAGCTTTTAGAAAGAGGACGGTGGGTGGTGGAAAGATCAACAAGACCTGGTAAGAAGAACAAAGGACTTATCAGTCTTTAGTTAAACCTTTCTAGTGAAAGAGTTGGAATAACAGGATGAAAGACTTGATAAAGAAAGAAGAATATGATCAGCGTAAACTTACTATGATGGTAGCTCATGTATTCATTTTCTTTCCGATATCCTTTTATCATTTTCATCAACAATTACATGAATTGTCTGAATCGCTTCTTGCCCTTCATGTGTTAGTTTGACGATAGCCTTCTTGAACCACTCTTTGATGTGATTTTTCATAGGTTCCATGTTGAATTCATGGTAGATTTTAATATTGAACAACTCACCCTCCAAGTCACGGAGATCAATGGAAATTCCATGTAATATTTATTCAATATCCTACTTTTTTATGGAATAATATACTAGCCAATTATCTATGGCATTCTCATCATATACAACTATACCATATAAATTTTCAATTGACAATCCTTTAAAAATCTCAACCTTCTCATCGAACTGTTGTTTTTTTAGGAACAAGGATTTGAGGATCAACTTGGGATCTTGGACCTCGTTAGTGCTTCCGGCTAGGTCCACCTCCATGAGCCTTTTGAATATCTCTTCTCTACTTTTTATGGCTTGGAAACACGCCTGAATGATGTTGTACAAGTTATTTCTTTTCTCTTTCTAGTAGGCATTCATCTCCTTGATCCGAATTGGAGAGGGAAGGTCCTCCTCTCTTCTCTTAAGCTCTGATATGTTAGTAACTTTAATACCAAAGGGTACCACTGCATCAAGGTAGAAACCTTCTTCATTTTTTAGATTGGTCTGTAGATATTCAAGGAAGGCATGCGCCCTCGAGCCAAAAGAAATCATGCTCTTTGAAATTTCCCAAGATTCTATAATCAACACCATTATTTTCTTGATATTATTCTCCACGTAACTCCTGGCTGATGTGAGTAAGATTGAGGATCCTTTTATTCTGGCTACGGGCGTGGTAGGTCCGACAATTTCCAAAGGGATAGCAAGAGTGGAAGAGGAATCAATGTCTCTTCAAGTTCCTTAATCATTTCCTTTAACTTTGTATTTTATTTTTCGAGACTGCCAATGGAATCGTCCAATGCATCACCATTGGATCCATGGATTCTGGATGCCTGGGAAGATCGCATATTCTTTAGGTTAACCTCTGAACGATATTTCCCCTTGTTATTCTTTGCATCATTCTTCTCAATAATTAATTTTTTAGATTCGTTGTCAAAGACAACACTGTGAAATACAAATGATTCTTCTTCATCAAATATCTCATTCTCAATCATTTCCAATGACTGGTTCTGGTGGGCTACGCCTCCTGGCTGGTCAATTTTAGGGAACATATTCTCAATGTCAACTTCAAGATCCATATCCTCGAGGGAGAAGCTATTGATGTCACTTCCGATGTGATGCTATTCTTCCTCTTGTACACTATTCTTCCTCTTCTTCCTCAGAGGAAGTTTATGAGAGCTTTCAATTTTTTCTGGAGGAGGGTTCTTGTCTCCTCCTTCGCCTAAACTATTTTTGGCTACCTTATTAAATGGGTGGGCCACTAGAGCACTTCTCCAAGGTGTTGAAGTCTTGGGAGTAATAGTTGGGGACTGGGCACTCTTCTCGCTAGGACCTTTTCCTCTCTGTTTATACAATTCATTGGTACTGAGTATTGTCTCTAAGTCGCCAATAGTGTGGGTAGGATTACCTATGCTATTATCTTCATCTTCTCCTAGAACTGTATGGATAAAGGAACTGCTAAAACCCATTGTTAGCATATGTTCCAAAAATATTGCAATAGGGTCAAACCCTCTAATATTTTCAGTGTACTTGAGATTCAATTTTTGGAAGTAGTTAGCGAATTCATCAATTTTATTCATATTTCTAAATACAAAATCCTCAAATTTCCAAGGCAATGGTATAAATTGTTTTTTTTTTTTCATTTTTCATGAAAAAAATGCAGCCAAAAGTTGTATTTCCTTGCGACTGCTATGACAAACATTCTTTCAGATATATGACAAGGAATAAAGGAAGGATTTTCCTTAGAACCAAAAACCCTAATGACATTGTAATTCTCCATTTGTTCCAAATTCCCCTTTTTATCCAGGAATTTACTAGTTTGAGCATATATTCTTGGGGTATCTCGTCCAAATAATAACTCTTTAAAAAATAAGACGAAGATGTTGAAAAATTCATAAAAATGCAAGGTAGCTCTGTGCCTCCATAATGTTTGGTACCAAAAGGTCATAGGGTCGAATTCACAATTCACATTTTTTCATATAGATAATTTAGGAAACTAACAGTAATGTGCTATCGCGAAAACCAAATAATAAGACATAAATAATTTCTTATCATTTTTATATTGAGACAATTGGGAAGATATTTCAATGGAAATCAACTTCCCCCAATCGAAAAGGCCTTCTCCTTGACGATAAAATATAAGATGTAAAGAATCATAAGGGAAATGCTAGCAACATTTTCTTGGTCTGTAACTCTAGTAAATAACCAGGAAATTTCCTGAAATGGGTTTTTGAACAAGTTGACTTGCATTATTGTAATATCCTCAGGGATGTCAGTGGGATTCTCCAAGATTTCTTGTAAGATATCTAGGCCATTGTCATGTTTTTTCAAAAAGTTTCTACAATATTCACCATTGAAGGTGAGCATTGGAACGGTTAGCAACCAATTTCAAACGACATTGGGCATAATGTTGATAGAAATTCTATCGAGGCACTCAACATACAAGGTATATCTAGGACAAAGAGCCATGAGTGAATGGATTGAGGATGAACATGTAACAAAATCTTTTGAACACTTTGTTATGAAGTTGAAAGAGATAGAGAAAAATATAACAAAGAAAATTCAAGATGTAGGTAAGTTCAAGAACATGTCTGGTCCTGCTTAGATTACGTATACTTTTATTTATCCAAATAATTATAATGTAAGTCATCAAGGAGGAATCATTGTTAAAGGAATTCCTAACAGTGTTTCTATTTAGTTTGTATTATTACCATTCACGACTATCATGCATCTACATGATCATGATCAATTTTGTTTTTTGAGGGGCAAAGATTTTTCAATTTAAAAAAGTTTGCAACTCAATATTTGAACCCTCTTTGTGCATATTTAGCTCATATTATTGAGCAGCACAACTACAATAATTATTTTCTTTCAATTATTATATATATAAAGTTGATATTGAAATATTTATAGAGAAAGTGGTCATTGAAATATTTTACTTATGGAAAATATTAAAATATTTTTTTTTAAATGCTACGTGTAAGCTTGATGTTAAGCATTTAAGGAATTACACGTATCCCTCATACTCACTTGTAAAAAACCCTCTAGACCCAATAATTTGTTTTCATTCACTTCAAATAAATATCAATATAAATATAGAAGACCTGGGGAAAAGGGAGAGTCTTACCCACAACAAAGATTTCTCTCTTTTAGGCTGAGGGGTCATATTCCTAGGTCTAGGTGATTCCTATTGTTCGACTACTAGCCTTTTTGTTGGATAGTAAGGTATTGTAGAGTCACCCAAGTGGGTGACATGTAAGGATGTTGAAGGATCTTTTACTAATTCCATGTGAGATAATTTTTTGACCAACAAAAAATATTTCCAAATCCATTTTTTTATGGAGAAGTGGAGAGCACGATCCTTGACAAGTGGCCATACTAGTGGCACCTTAGCACTTGAATGGTACTTCTATGAAGGTCATTTTCTAATAATGATGGATTCTATCATGCCTTTTGATAGTTCAAGACCCACAAGTATCCTTGCCAACCCACAAGCATATGGGAGGCCTTGGCTCTTCACGCTGCAGTTAATTCCGGGAAATACCCTTACGTCAAATACATGCTCGATCGAACCACCGTCAGTAAAAGGTTAAACTTAGAAGAAGGCTCTAGTCCTTCTTAGATTCCATATACTTTTATTTATCCAAATATTTATGATGTAATTCATCAAGGATTTACTATCATGCATCTACATGTCATATTCCTAGGTCTAGGTGATTACTATTGTTCCACTACTAGCCTTTTTGTTGGCTAGTATGGTACTGTAGAGTCACCCACGTGGTTTACATGTAAGGATTTCGAAGGATCTTTTACTAATTCCATGTGAGCTAATTCTCTGACCAACAAAGAATATTTCCAAACCCATTGTTTTATGGAGAAGTGGAGAGCACATTCCTCCTTGACCAAGTGGCCATACTAGTGGCACCTTGAACACTTAAATGATACTTCTACGAAGGTAATTTTATAATAATGATGGATTCTATCATTCCTTTGGATAGTTCAAGACCCACATGTATCCTCGTCGACCCCATATACTCAGATTCTTGATAAGAGTTATCGGCTTTGAAGTAAATTCCTAAAGTGTTGCAATATCTCTAAAAACTTCCTCATAGTAGAGCATCAATAGTAAGCCTAATATTCTATTCAAAATAGGAGTGTAATAAATATGAGCTAAATTTGCATCGAAATACAAATGCCATTTTTTAGGAATAGGGCCCAAGGGCCCCATTTCCAAAATCTTTGAAGAATTTTGTCTACATATTAGGGAGTCCTAAAAGACTACGAAATCCATATTGTTACCAAAACCATGCTTAGTGGTATTTATCCCAAAAGAAAACTAAAATTATCCTTGGTCCAGTTTTTGAGGGAGGTTGTTCCCATTCCATGACCAAGAAATATTCCAACTAGCGAAGATATTTAAAAATCCCTAAGTTCACTTAATGACGTAGACCCCCTGCCCTCGGGCCGAGATCAGCGCAGGATCTTTTCCAAACCACACAAAGAGTTAATTAAACCCTTTGTTTAAGCCACAAAATATTTCAGGCTTCGCGAGTTGGAGTTTCTCGATGAAATGTCACAGCTCTTACAATCGCCGAAACGCGAAATGTCAACGAAGGTTGACTCCTCCAACGCGACGAGCACACGCCACCTGTTACCCACTAGTTTCGGCTTTCGGGACTTTGAACGAACAACCAAAAATCGTTGCTCTTCCCTTATGATTCCTCGAATTCTGAAATTTTTCCTTTGGCGAGATCAACGGCCTTTTGGGATTTTTGCCGAACCTTGACCACTCCTTTGACTTTCGTCGCACGTATCCTCTGACTGATACTTGGGACCCACCTTTCGACGTTTCTCTCTTCGTTATTTCAGGAGTTGTGTTGACCATGCAACTCTACCCCTTGAGTCCTGAAACTCGATTGGTGCCCAATGGCTATTGTCCCTCAACCTTTTGGGAATTTCTCTTTCGCTCTTCGAGATTTCGCGACTCGGAAAAATCCACAGCAGAGAATTTCCTTACCTTTCGAAACTCCAATTCCCGAATTCCCGAAGCCTCACCTCCCATGTGATCTAAAACTGAGATCTTCCTCGATCCGACGGCTCTGGATCTTTCGATATTTCACGAATCGGGAGTTTGAAACTCTCAATTCCAAAATCACAGCCTCCTCTACTTCCCAAACTCCGAAATGTCGAAATGCCGAAATGGGATCAACGACGATTAGCTCCTGACCAAATCTCAGTCCATGTGACTGCTTTCCCTGTGACCACAGCCCTACTCCAAAGACACGTCACATTTCACAACTTTGGGGTTTTCAACGCGAATTTCCCCAGCTCCTTGTCATCGGAATTGACGAAATGCCGAAATGCCGAAATTGCACTCCAAAAGGAAATCAACAGCTCTTGTTTCTTCTCATCCAATGGTCTCTACTCCTCATGATCTCCTGAATGCTAAAATACACTCAGCCTTAACCTTCTCACAGATCTGCGAGATCCAACGGTCCACAATATTTCGACACTTCTTCCACGAAGAAATTTCACCCTTCGTTCACTCTTCTTCAAGGATCTCTGGCCAAAATGACTTGGCATCCTTCCACCTGAACTTGACTTCTGTGAGATGATTTCAATCTCTGCCTCCCTTTGAACACTTCAAAGGTGTTATCCCTCCTAAGCTTCCACTTGCAAAATCAAGCCCCAAAAGGAATCCTGCTCGCACTCCTTGCGGAAACTTTCAAATAACCTCTGGTTATTTGAGTCTTCAACCCTATGCACTCTTTGCAATAGTAGTTCTTCAACCTTCACCTTAGTTGATAAGTTCTAAGGCTTCAACCAACCTGCGTGCACCTTGCACAACTCTGTGCCTCACCTGCACTTCTGTTGGTTATGAGAACAACAATATCTCTCCTGAGCTTTCTGAGATAAAACTCAGATCCTCGTCAACGCACACCTTGCGGACGTTCACTACACTCTTTGCAGGAATTCTCAGGAAGAGAAAAAATTGAAAATCATTCTTCTCCTCTCTCAAACTTCATACACTCAACATGAAATCGTACACATAACACAACATTGAAACAAATGCATAACAGAGAGGCAAATTAACTATAAACATACCACTCAACAAATGTAAACAGTAAGCATCATAACACCATGAAAGTTGAGTCAAAGCTTCATATATTAACTCAACTGCTCCTGTACATGGGTTCTTCTCTACAGATCTTTGTTACAGCTCTACAACTTATCAATTCTTGAATGATCATCCCCAATTACAATGATACAAGGGTGAGGGTGTCTATATCCGTTTTCCCTCCTACACTTCTAAACTATCTAATCTATTAAATTAAATCTACCTACTTGCATTAAACATACTTAAATGCCTATTACATTCGACAGATGAGAGAAATCGCTCAAGATCTATTCACAAATCCAAGATATAAATGTAAGCACGCTTCCCCTAGCTATTACATTAATACCCGCTCATTAATTTTTCAAAACATTTCAAAATGTGCGTTGGTGCTTTTCCAGCTATCTTTCGCCTTTATGCTTGCTTGGTTGGCTACGCACGATGCTCCTACATCATACTCCCTTGCTTGAAAACTTTCATGATCTCCTGTTCATGAGCTCTTTCACAGTCTGCCCATGCTTATGAATTGTTGCTTCATCTTCCCAACTGGCATCTTCAACTGGATATCCTTTCCACTTGACCAAGTATTCAAAATACTCTTTCCTCCTGGTCTTTTTGCTAACCCTTTTGTCAATTATGCTTTCCATCTGTGGCTCTACAGATATAGGCATTTGTTTTGTCCATTGAATTTCTTTCTGTTCCTCCTCTGCTTCTGCTTCTTCATCTCTGTAAGGGTACAAATCTGCAACATTGAATATCGGTGAGATTCTGACCCCATCGGTTAATTCAATCTCATATGCGTTTGCCCCAAATTTCCTTACGACCTTGCACGGTCCAATATTTTTCATCTTCATCTTATTATACGTTCCCCTTGGGAACCTCTCCTTCCTCAGATGTGCAAGAATCAGATCACCAACTTCAAATTGAAGTTCTCGCATGTGTTGATATTCTCTCCTCTTGTATTCTTGACTTGAACTCTGCAATCGCTCCTTAACTTGATTGTGAAGCTCCTTCATTCCTTCTGCAAAGTCCTCTACACTAGCACTCCTGAATTCAGCTTGTTCTGAATCTCTCAAATCAGAAACTCCCCTTGGCTGCATTCCATATACAATCTGGAATGGAATTTTCCCTGTGCTTCTATTGAGTGAATCATTGTAAGTGAATTTTTCCTATGGAAGAATGTGATCCCATTGACTGTGGTGTTCAGTCACTAAGCTTCTTAATAGATGTCCCAAGCTCCTGTTCACGACTTCTGTCTGTCCATCAATTTGAGGATGATATGCTGAGCTAAAAGACAAGTTTGTCCCCATCTTCTTCAATAAGGTCCTCCAAAAATTCCCTACGAACTTGGTATCTCGATCAGAAACGATACTCTTTGGAAAACCGTGAAGTCTGACGACTTCCTTGAAAAATAGGTTCGCAATATGAGTTGCGTCACTAGTTTTCTGGCATGGTATGAAATGTGCCATTTTTGAAAATCTGTCGACTACCACAAATATTGAATCATATCCTCTCTGTGTCCTTGGCAGTCCCAATAAAAAATCCATGCTCACTGCATCCCACGACCTTTTAGGTATGGGTAATGGTTGGTATAACCCTATGTTCTACCTTTTTCCTTTCGTGTGCTAACAAATTTTGCACCTGTCCACAAATTTCTTGACATCTGTCCTCATCCTTGGCCAAAAATATGAGCCATTCAACTTTGAGAATGTCTTGTCATGACCGAAATGTCCGACCAATCCTCCACTGTGTTTTTCCTTCAACAAATTCTCCCTCATGGAGCATTTTGGAATACATAGCTGATTTCCCCTGAACAATAATCCATCCTGGATCATGTATTCAGTCTATTGGCTTCTATCCCTAAGCATTGGATTCTCAGATATCTCATATGCCTCTTTAAAATCTAGGTCATGCTTGTACATTTCTTTGAGGTTATCAAAACCCAAAGTCTTGACTCTGAATTCTTGCATAAGCAAACATTTCCTACTCAAAGCGTCAACAACTTTGTTAGCAGTTCCATAAATATGCTTAATCACAAAAGTAAAATTCTACATGTATTCAACCCATTTAGCATGTTTTTGGTTCAACTTCTCCTGTCGAGTCACGAATTGTAAAGCGTGATTATCGTTGTACAAAACAAACTCCTTGGGAACCAAATAGTGTCTCGATTTCTTCAGTGCTTGTATGAATGCATAGAATTATTTGTCATATGTGGAGTACTTAATCTTCGCTTCATTCAGTTTTTCACTGAAATATGCGATCGACCTGTCGTCTTGGCTCAAGACCGCTCCAATTGCAAATCCACTTGTGTCACACCTGACCTGGAATGTCTTGCTGAAATATGGCAAAACCAGAATTGGTTGCTCAGTGATCTTCTTCTTCAGCAGTTTGAAACTCTTCTCTGCTTCCTCCGTCCAGTGAAAATATTTATGTCTTTTCTTCACCATATCCATCATTGGTTCGCTAATTCCACTGAAGTTTCGGATGAATTTCTTGTAGAAGCTAGCCAAACCATGGAAGCTTCGTACTTCAAACACGCTCTTCGGTGATGGCCAATTCTTAATCACCTCTATCTTTTTCGGATCCATCTTCAACTCATTTGCAGAGATAACAAAACCCAAATAAATGAGTTATGTCCTCATAAATGACGATTTCTTCATATTGATCAACAATTTCTCTTGCAGTAATCTCCTCATTACTGCAGCTAAATGCTTTAAGTGCTCTGCTTTAGTTTTGCTAAAAATTAATATATCATCAAGATATACAATGACGAATTTCCCATTGAAATCCTTCAGGACTTCGTTCATCAACCTCATGAAAGTACTGGGTGCATTTGTTAAGCCAAATGGCATAACAATCCATTCATACAGCCCCTCATTTGTCTTGAATGTTGTCTTCCATTCATCACCTTCTCTCATTCTAATCTGATGATATCTGCTATTCAAATCAATCTTTGAAAAAAACTTTGCTCCACTCAATAAATCCATCAAGTTGTCCATCCTTGGCAATGGAAATATGTATCTGATCGTAATCTTATTGATTTCCCTTGAGTCTGTACACATTCTCCAGCCACCATCTTTCTTTGGGCTGAGCATTGTCGAAACAACTCATGGACTCAAGCTTTCTTGAATCAATCCTTTGTCCATTAAATCTTGGACCTGTCTCTTAACCTCTTCATTTTCCTATGGCGTCAACCAATATGCTACTTTGTTCGGAAAACTGGATCCAGGTATAAGATCGATATGATGACTTATACTCCTGATAGGTGGCAACAAACAAGGTAGTTTGTCCACTACTATATCAGAAAACTCTCCCAACAACTCCTGGATTTCTTCTGGTAAATCATCTATTCTCGTACTGGTCAAAACAATTTTGGGTTTCCTGACCACAATAAATTGTGTGTCTTCCTTCTTCTTAACCTCATCAAGAAGTTCCTTCCCACTCATGAGAAGTACAGTGTTTCCCATCTCTGTTTTCACCTCTTTATCCTTAATTGGTAGCAACATGTGAGTCCTACCATTTTTCTCCAGGGTGTACGTCTTCTTTTTCCCATCATGAACTACGTTTCTATCATATTTCCATGGTCTACCCAAAAATAGATGACAAACATCCATGGGAATGACGTCACATAATATCTCATCTTTATATCCTCCTATTTTAAATTCAACTAAAAACTGTTTAGTGACATTTACCTGATGTCCTTTTTGTAGCCACGAAACTTTGTATGGGCTTGGATGTGCAACAGTCTCCAGCTCCATCTTTTCTACCATCTCTATAGATACGAGATTATTTGTGCTACCGCTATCCACTATGACCTTGCATACCCTATCCTTAGTTTTGCAAGCAGTCCAAAACAAACTGTTTCTTTGGGATGGGTTCTCTACCTCCTTCTCCTGCTTCAAGAGAACTTTCCTC
The DNA here is from genome assembly GCA_009831015.1 of Picea engelmannii. NCBI lineage: Eukaryota > Viridiplantae > Streptophyta > Pinopsida > Pinales > Pinaceae > Picea > Picea engelmannii. The sequence goes on from ML823803.1 coordinate 46,558, forward strand.
ATCATCAAAGAACTCCTGCCCTCAACGTCTTCTGGCTCAACATTTCGTCCTTGAGCTTCGGAAATGTGAGTTTCACCACCATCTTTCTTCTTATCTGGACACTCATGGGATTTATGTTCAATTTTTCCATAGACGAAGCATTTCACTTCACCTCCTCTACCTCTTCCTCTTTCTCTGGCTCAAGGAAAAGTATTTCTATCAGCATATTGCCTTCCTTGTGAGCTTCCTCCCCTCTCAGGTTGAGTTTGAGGTTTCTTTCCCTCTTCTTTAGGTTTCTAAGTTTTGTCTTGGGAAATTGTTTTGCCTCTGGCTTGACTTCTACCTCGGCCTCTTTGACCTTGCTTCCGGCTTAGCTTCTCTTCAGCTTTCAGAGCTATCTAATAAGCATCTTCCACATTTTGAATGGTCATCATGCCCATCTCATATTGAATGTCATATCGCAGACCATTCATGTATCTGGAAACCTTTTCATCATCGCTTTCCCGATGACCTGCTCTGATGTTTATCCTGTAGAATTCTTCAGTGTATTCTTTCACCGACATCAGCTTCTGTCTCAAATTCTGCATCCTCCGAAACAGAGTGATTTGATAATCCCTGGGTATAAATTTGGCTTTCATCTTCGCAACTATTCTATTCCAGCTTTTTATTTTCTGCTTGCCCTTGCAGCGTCTATCAGCCTGCAGTTCATCCCACCATAGTGCTACATGACCTTTAAGTCTAGTAACGACATGTTTGAATTTCTTATCTTCCTCGACATCCTCATAGTCGAAGTATTTGTCTAGAGCTCTAATCCAGTCTAGAATCTCTTCAACATCCAAGTTTCCCTCATACATGGGAATGTCCATTTTTGCTCTGGCACCTATCCTTGCAACAACCCTAAATAGGTGTTCTTCTGCAGCATCTTCGACTGTAACTTATTTTTTTTTGGATTCATTTTCACTTTCAGCTTCGCTGATATCCCCAACGTCAACTGTGCACCTCTGTGTTGTCTCCATAGCATCAAGTCTGGCACATAATTTGTGCATTTCTCTTTCCACTGCTGGATCAGGCATTTGCCTATCTCTTCTTCTTGGTGGCATGGCTGAAAGTTTTTCCTCTTCTCTCTCTACTATAGAAAGCAAATAATTTTTTCTGGGCTCTGATACCACAATTGATGCAGACCCCCTGCCCTCAGGCTGAGATCAACGCAAGATATTTTCCAAACCACACAAAGAGTTAATTAAACCCTTTGTTTAAGACACGAAAGATTTCAGGCTTCGTGAGTTGGAGGTTCTCGATGAAATGTCATAACTCTTACAATCGCTGAAACACGAAATGTTAACGAAGGTTGACTCCTTGAACGCGACGAGCACATGCCACCTGTTACCCACTAGTTTTGGCTTTTGGGACTTTGAGTGAACAACCAACAATCATTCCTCTTCCCTTATGATTCCCCGAATTACGAAATTTCACCTTTGGCGGGATCAACGGCCTTTCAGGATTTTCGCCAAACCTTGACCACTCCCTTGACTTATGTAGCACGTATCCTCTAACTGATACTTGGGACCCACCTTTCGGCATTTCTCTCTTCGTGATTTCAAGAGTTGTGTTGACCATGCAACTCTACTCATTGAGTCTCGAAACCCCAAAACCCAATTGGTGCCCAATGGCTATTGTCCCTCAACCTTTCGGGAATTTCCCTTTCGCTCTTCGGGATTTCGCGACTCGCGAAAATCCACAGCAGATAATTTCCTTACCTTTCGAAAATCCAATTCCCAAATTCCCAAAGCCTCACCTCCCACATGATCTACGGCTGAGATCTTTCTCGATCGAACGACTCTGGATCTTTTGGGATTTCACAAACCAGGAGTTTGAAACTCTCGATTCCAAAATCACAGCCTCCTCTACTTCCCAAACTCCGAAATGCCGAAATGCCGAAATGGGCTCAACGACGATTAGCTCCTGACCAAATATCGGTCCATGTGACTGCTTTCCCCATGAAAACAACCCTACTCCAAAGACACATCGCATTTCGTGACTTCAGGGTTTTCAACGCGAAGTGCCCCGGCTCCTTGTCATCAAAATTGTTGAAATGTCGAACCCCGAAATGCCGAAATTCCACTCCAAAAGGGAATCAACGGCTCCTGTTGCTTCTCATCCAACGATCGCTACTCCTACTGAGCTCCCGAACGCTAAAATACACTCAGCCTTAACCTTCTCACAAATCTGCGAGATCCAACGGTCCACGGGATTTTGGAACTTCTTCCACAAAGAAATTTCACCGTTCGTTCACTCTTCTTCAAGGATATCTAGCCAAAATGACTTGGCGTCCTTCCACCTAAACTTGACTTCTGCGAGATGATTTTGATCTCCACCTCCCTTTGAACACTTCAAAGGTGCTATCCCTCCCGAGCTCTCACTTGCAAACTCAAGCCCCAAAAGGAATCTTGCTCGCACTCCTTGCGACAGCTTTCAAATAACCTCTGGTTATTTGAGTCTTCGACCCTATGCACTCTTTGGAATAGTAGTTCTTCAACCTTTTCCTTAGTTGATAAGTTCTAAGGCTTCAACCAGCCTGTGCACACTTTGCACGACTTTGTGCCTCACCTGCACTTCTGTTGGTTATGAGAACAATGATATCTCTCCTGAGCTTTCTGAGATAAAACTCAGATCCTCGTCAACGCACACCTTGCGAACATTCACTGCACTCTTTGCAGGAATTCTCAGGAAGAGAAAAATTGAAACTCATTCTTCTCCTCTCTTAGACTTCATACACTCAACATGAAATCGTACACATAACACAACATTGAAACAAATGCATAACAGAGAAGCAAATTAACTGTAAACATACCATTCAACAAATGTAAACAGTAAGCATCATAACACCATGAAAGTTGAGTCAAAGGTTCATATATTAACTCAAGTGCTCCTATACATGGGTTCTTCTCTACAACTCTCTGTTATAGCTCTACAACTTATCAATTCTTGAATGATCATCCCCAATTACAATGATACAAGGGTGAGGGTGTCTATATCCATTTTCCCTCCTACACTTCTAAACTGTCTAATCTATTAAATTAAATCTACCTACTTGCATTAAACATAATTAAATACCTATTACATTCGACAGATGAGAGCAATCGCTCAATATCTATTCACAACTCCAAGATATAAATGTAAGTACGCTTCCCCTAGCTATTACATTAATACCCGCTCATTGTTTTTTCAAAACATTTCAAAATGTGCGTTGGTGATTTTCCAGCTGTCTTCCACCTTTATTCTTGCTTGGTTGGCTATGTACGATGCTCCTGCATCACTTAACCTTACACTATGCCCTAGCAACACGTTAATTACCTCACCTTTTCAATTGATACATTTATTTTTTTTCACTAGTTCCTTGTTCCTCCCGGTCCTATTTTCTAGTAGTCATAAGAGGAAAAACCACTAATTAAATCACCCATTGGGTTTTCCTTGATGAGGCCAAAGCCTTGGTAATATTGAGAACCACCTTCAATAGAAGTGGAACGAGAACCTCCTATTAGCATATTGAGGGGGATTCACCTTCAGTGAGAGTGTTGATGGGATTGATCTTGGGTGGTGGGATTAAATTCCCTTCTACCTCCAAGGGATTGAAATTTTAATAAATAATAGTAATATTAATAAAATAACTAATTTATTATAAATGAAGAATATGTCAAAAGAAGAGAAAATACTAAAATGGAATTAAGGGAAAATCTAAATCAAGAAAAGGTTTAAGGCTACGTGATTAAGAGTTAATTGCTTGATGATAAATGAAACCTAAGAATGGAGCTTTTTACATGGATGGATATGAAGAAAAACTATTTAATGAATGTGGAGAAGGTAGTGAGATATTTTGTACAGGTCTATTTATGATGAGTATGGTCAACTTAAAATTTCATAAATACATCCATGTTCAGTTATTTTCTAATGTCACCACCGCATGGCATTCAAATTACTCTCCAATTCTAATGTGTTTATGTTTCTCTCTTGTAGAGATGTAGCAACATCAAAATATTCAAACACGTCCATGCTCACATTCTCATAAATTAAATTCACCAAGACATGCTTTTAGGAATAAAATTGGTGAACATGTATACTGTATATGACATTATAGAGAATGCATGCTTGATATTTGGCAAAATACATAGTGTAAGTGTTTTATTATGGAATTCAATGATTGGAGAATATGAAAATATTGGAACCTTCAAAGAATCCATTAAAATTTATCACCACATGCATCTAACATGGATGTCCCCTAGCACGTATATTTTCATGGTTGTCCTCAGGGCATGCACTTAGTTTTAAGTGGTTGTTGAATAAACGATGGAACACAGGTATTGTGGTGGAAGAGGCATCTAAACTTCCTCAGATTTAAGTTTCAAATATAAACATAGGAATGTTATAACATATTTAGACACATCCATGTCTTATATTCCTTGATTTGGCCACCATACCCCTTACACACCTCTTTTGATGACTTTGATCACTTTGTAGACTRTCTATATTGACTCCTTGGTAATCCATACACTCTTCCTACTCAGTAAAGGAGCGTACATACACATTCATCCTTTAGTAAAGGTGTGTACACCTGAAAAAGTGATTAAAAATATAAAATTTGTGAAAATTGTGTGCTCCTGAGTGGGGTTTATGAGAAAACTACCTTTGTAACTCCATAAATCCCATACCAAATTGTCTCAATTAACTTGAATTGGTATAAAATAAGGCATATTGGAAGGAATGAATACAAGTAGTGATGCAGTAACATAATTATCCTCTTTCTAGAATAGTTAAGAAATTGTTATTTTTTGAGGTTTCTATGACTTTCATCCCTCAAGGACTGCTTGTTCCTTGAGTATGTTTTCCCTTTCCTAATTTGAGGCATAAGACCACCTTTTCTTCCTCATTATTGTGGAGAAGGTTTCTAGAGTTCTGTAGTAGTCTTGAGTGGTCCGACGATGGAGGAATCTAGACAATAGTTATGGTAGGTTCTATTAGCTTATCGAGAATATATTTGTATCATTGTTTCATTAACTATTGGAAATGGGCACAATTAATGATATTTTAATTATAAATCCTAATTTTATGGCTAGAAATTGAAGATGCTAACATATTCTTTGTCTTCCTCACAAATCAATGAATAACATTTAATGTGCATAAAAATATTGCATTTATAAATGTGTATGTTTCCTTGTTTACTTTTTCACATTTAGCTAATATGATTAATAATTTACTGCCCTGACCACTAATTTCCACATTTACATAATTAAAAAGGATTAATACGTATAGAATACCTCATTTTCATGTTCATGTGTTTAGTAGGGATTAATTATATGGATAAAAGGTGTCATATTGTTGCAGGTGTTTCATTTTGGTCACGTCTTTATGAATGTGAAGCGACTGACTGATGGATGCCACATTTAGCATGCATTTCAATTAATGCAGCGGCTCAATGCATGATGGATTATAAGTTTGGGTGGAATTTCAAATTTCACTATGGATGTGAATCATGCCGACCGATGGATGCCACATTTGGCCTTCATTTCAATTAACACAATTGTGGTTAAGCTTGATGCATAATGGATGCCAAGTTTGGGAATATTTTCAAATTTCACTAGAGGTCAGGGACTAATGGTTAGGTTTATTCAATTCTAATTGGCTATATGCTTAACTCTTATGCTTAGGTTTGTTTGTTGCTTCAACCACGAACGACCAGGTACAATAAGGTTTTGAATTTTAATAGTTTAACAGTTTGGATTCCCTATTAATGATTAACAATTTGAAATATAAAATTTTAACAATTTGATATTTAATTAATACCTTTTATTTTTAGGCACAATCTATGGGAATCATCATATACCTCCTCAGTGACCTGTATCCAATGGTTTGGTTTTGTCGACTAGATATTATATTTTTTTTGTTTAACAATTTTTATTGGCTATATATATTTATGATTACTTCTTATTTGTAGGCACAAGTTATGGGAATCATGTACATTCACATTGTCTCAACACCTATTTGAAAATGATGAAGAGGTTATTGATTTTATAGTTGATTCAAATGATTCCACTAAAAGTATTGATGATCAAACTCATGTATTTATTTCAAGATATTGTATTAGTATTGAGTATTTTTTCACAAGAGATGATTAGACAAAAAATCATGATCTAATGGAAGAGACATGTATCACAAAAGTTCAGGATACACAAAATATAAATATCGATACTCATGTTTTTCCCAAGTATATAAATCTTGGCACCAGTTTTACAAAGGAATAAATCGATCAATACACTTCTTTGTTTAAAGAATTTTATGATATTTTTTCCTAGACTTATGATGATTTGAAGGAGTATGATAAATCCATTTTTCAACATATCATACTACTTAAAGAAGGAATGAAGCACGTCAAGCAAAATTTGAGAATGACCAATCTGCAAAATAAAAAGACTTTTCCCGCAATTCTAACCAAGGAAAAAGCTCTGATACTAATTGCTATGAACCAAATACTTGCATAAATAAACACCACAGATATTCAGAGAAAAAAATAGAATAAAACCACTCTTTATTATAAGAAAACCCTTGAGGTAGGGAACACCATACAATGGATCCTATTATGGAAGGGATCCTCTCCTGTTGACTTGCCTCTTCAAGGGGGAATCCTCCAATTGAGCTACACGCTCCCAATACAATAATTCTCTTCCCCCCATTACAATTCTTAAATACCTTTATATAGTGCTACCAACCACCTATGAACATTCTAGAGGAGAAACCTTCTAAGAAGTCCTCTTACATTTATTATATCTAACTACCATAGTGGACCTTATTTAATACTATAGTGGACCTAGCCCACCTCATATTGAATGGACTCCACTATTATCACTATGGGCCCTCAAGGCCCCCCCAATACCCTTATAAATACACTACACATTTAGAGTCAGAGGGGTCCTGTAGAGACACAAGGCTACAATATTGAGGGATTCACGATGATTATACCAGGTGGCTATCAGATGGAGTGTATGAGATGGATCCCCAAGTTAAAAATAACCTTGGGGAATTATACATTGACAGATGATTTCTTTGTGGTGGATGTGCCAGACAAAAATGCGGTACTTGAAATTGAGTGGCTATACTCCATTGGGAAATGCAATATTGATCATAAGGCGATGGAGATGGAATTCATGGGTCCAGATGGGAAAAAGGTAGTCTTCTGGGCCATGCACCAATATCCTCCCAATGTAGTGTCATCTCACAATATGGAGGCAGTGGAGATTTAGAGTGGGTAGTTGAGCGCTACATTTATGACACTGAGCTGCTAGATCATCCTCAACAACAACAACATGATATTCAAGTATTAATTCTTAAACATCAAATTTTTTTGGTGATATTCCCCTAGGTGTACCTACAGATAGAGGATTTGAGAACATTATAGAATTAGAATAAGGGGTACAATACATCATAACAAATCCTTACCATCATCCAAAGACGTAAAAATATGAGATTGGGAAAACTATCAGGGAGTTGTTGAAGATGGGTCACATTCAGCCTAGTTCTAGTTTTTTTTCCTCTTGGGTAGTGTTGGTCAAGGAAAGATATGGTACCATTAGAATGTGTATTTATTACTAATCACTTAACAAGAAAACCATAAAAAATAGGTTTTCGATTCTGAGGATCAATGAGTTGAAGGGACCAAAATATTTTTCAAAGATTGATCTTCATTCAGGGTACCACCAGATTAGAGTTTGGTAATAGGACATTTTGAAGATTGTCTTCTGATGTCATTGTGGGAATTATGAGTTCTTGGATATGTTGTTTTGGTTAACCAATGCTCCTATTACATTCTAGTCCTTCATGAACCATGTGTTCAATAAGAAGTTGTGGAAATTTTTGTTAGTCTTCTTTGATGACATTCTCATTTATAACAGGACTTGGGAGGAACACCTCTAGCATTTGGACGAGGTGTTCGGGATTTTGGAGGATCACCAGATCTATGCAAAAAAAATATAAATGTGAGTTTGAATGACTGAGATGATTTATTTGGGGCATGTGATTGGGAAAAAAGATTCCAGGTACACCCAGAGAAAATCAGGGTGATTATCGAGTGGCCTACCCCCAAAAATGTGATAGAACTGAAAATCTTCTTAGGCCTAACTTATTACAGGAAATTTATTAAGGGGTTCTCACAACTGATGGAACCTCTTACAGATCTCACTAAGAAGGGAGAATTCAGTCTAACAGACGAGGCACATGTGACATTTGAGAATATGAAACAAGTAATGACTTCATGTCCCATACAAGCCTTACCAGACTTCACTTGACCATTTGTGCTTGATTGTGATTCTTCAGGGATAGGGATATGAGACATATTGATGCAAAACAACCATCCCATTTATTTTGAGAGCTAAAAACTTAGGGAGTATGAGTGACATTACTCGATATACGACAAGGAGATTTTTTTCATCATGCATGCATTGGACAAATTCAGACAGTACTTGGTGGGGAACATGTTTAAAGTGAATACAGATCATAATAGCCTAAGGTTCCTCATGGAGTAGAAATAATTTAGTGAGAGGAAACCTAAGTGGATCAGTAAAATTCAAG
>ML823803.1:61795-79880 GCA_009831015.1 Picea engelmannii
ATCAATATTTTTAAAAAATCATTATTTTGAAATCATTTATATTACTATAAATGATTTTATTTTAACAATTTTTATTTAGAGAAAGGGATAAATATATGACATTATTATTCATTTTGGTAAAATAAAATTCAATCCAATCCTAATTCAAATGAAAACTCCAAGTCGTCACTGAGTTCCATCAACAAGTGTGTCACCAAGTGTCCAACACCAGAGATGAAAATTGTATAGGTCACATTGATTCAAGGTTTTGTGATGGCGCCTTTTTGAATATGTAATGATGGTTCAAGGCGCATTCGATGCAAACATAATTATTCTATGGAGAATTTCATGTTAAGTATGTATCATTATCAAATTGTGTTTGTTCCTTTGGTGGTCGAGTTGATGAAATTCTTGATAAGGATTACTTGAGGTCGTCATGAGTAGGGGTATGTTTACAATAGATTAATAGATGTATCAGCTCAAGCAGATTATGGTGATCTCCATACATAGATTTGTAAGACCTAAATTCATTAGAGATGATGATGATGGGTTGAAGTTCAAAAAATGTTTCTTGCACTTTTATGAGAATGAAACTATGAGGTGTTTCAAAATAGCTCACATAAAAAATGGATTTGATGATGAAAAATCTCAAAGAAGGATTTTTAATTGGCCTTATTGAATGAAATATATCATTGATGGTTCTATTTGAAATAGAGGGGAATGTCATTTACTATTTTGTGCTTTCAATGGCGACATATATTTCATTAAAAGTCTTCTTCGTAAATATATAACAAGTGACAAATTACCCTATAATGTTGAAGTGATGTAAAGAGTGGAATGAGCACCCATAACTATTCATGGTTTCATTAAGCTACTTCAGAGAGCAATTAGATTCATGAAGAATTCTTTGTGGTTGACCATTTTTGTCCTTTGTGATCATGGGAGGAATCTTTGTTTACCCTTAGATATTAATTGTGAAAGGAATATGCTATCTCGTATTCACAGGCAACAAATCTCATGGAGGAAAATGGATTAGCAATAAGTCCACATCTTCAACATAAGATTTTGTTGATCAATGATTCCTCAAGCAATATCGAATAATGATGGTTAGTTGGAAAAACACTTGGCAACTTCAAGGTTCTAGAAGAAATCATATAGATGGTAGATCAAAATTAATTAATATCAGGAAGGAGAAGAATAAATAGTCAAAGACACTTTCCATATTTAAGGGATCTATTTTTATCTCCAAAGGAAGTAAGTTCGATATGGTTTTTATTTTAGTCTATGTAAGATTTCATTTCCAAAAAACTAGTAACAACTTGAATATTGTAATGTGTTATAAATTCTATAATTGGAAACATAATATAGAGGGGGGCGGGGTGGGGGCGGTTGAGAGGAGTAAGAAGAGATTCTTAGAATGTGTGTTCTTTATTGCAAGCATGAGATTCTTCCTCATATTGCACATTAGTTTATATAGCACATGTTGGAATTGAGTTGATTTCTGCAGTCATACCTGTCTGTTGTGGTTTACCCTTGGACATAGAGAGTTTTTCCCTTGTAAAAACTTCCACTGATGGAAATACATGTTCTTTATCCTCTACACAGACTGATGTGCCCACGATACAAGTTTTTGGTTTTCCGTGGAAAACTTACCAGACATGCTTCCAGACATCGAAATATACTCTTGTATAATCTTTGTTGTACATACCATAGCTCAAGTACAACACAAATTGTATTGTGCGCACACCAGTCTGCATAGAGGAGAAAGAACATGTAATGTCATATGGGCACATCTGACCATACATGGTTTATAAATGTACCCTGCATATGCTTTATTCTAACAAAAAAACAACGCATATTGCAATTTCACATGTAATCCTCCAACAATTTTGCATGCAACTATTTTCTTTCATGCCACCATTGAAGCACCAGCAAAATCTCACAGCAAAATAGATATTGACCTCTGTAGACAGGGAAAATAACACAATTGCATGTAGACTCCTTGGTGCAGGGGTTGAACATCGTAAAGTGCCCCAAAAAACAATAATAATCCAAAAAAAAAAAAAAAAACTCCAACCATCAGAGCTGGACCCCAACCCTGCAAGGTTGAATCAAACAAAAGAAAACAACAACAAGCACCAAACCAGCGAGAAAGCACGAACATGCCGAACTGCACCCCCTAGGGCCCCAAAGTGTAAACCAGAGCCAAACAAATAGAACCAACAACCCACGAACGAACAAATCAGAAAGAACCACCGAGCCAGTAAACAACATATGTATCTCCAACGATTACGAAATTGCAGCCGAAGCATAGAAGGAACCAGAAACATATGACGACTATGCCACTACAAATAAGAAAACATTCTTACTTCCAAACTGCAAACACTAAACAACAAACAAGGAATAGAAAATGAAACTATGGCATGGAAACGTACTCCAAAAGAATGAAATGCAGAAGCGCAGGTCGAATCAAGAACTAAACAACAACCGACGAACCAGTGAGAAGAAACACTCACCGAACCAATAAACAATGTATGTAGCTTCAATGATGACGAAATTGCATTGCAAAGGTAGAAGAAGGATGAAACATACAATGGATATTCAACTGGCGGTGGACAACAATAGTGTGCAAATTCACTATAACATTGTATGGAAATTTTCGAGGAAAAATGTACTCCAAGAAGCATATTTAGATAAACATTTAAGGTTGTTAGGCTGTCTAAGGACCTCATGGTATGCAAACATTTAAGCTGCCAGGCTTGTTGGAGGACCTCGCATCATGTAAACATTTAAGCTGTCAGGCCTATTGAGGCGTTTCGAAATAAGTGTCAATACATTTCAATACAAATACATGCGGCAAGGACGTTATAAATAGTGGAATTCTCAATCACTATAAAGCTTGGATATCAAAACATTTCAATATGATTAGTACAAATAAAAACTTACGGATATATTAAGCTAGCAGAAAATGCTAACACAAACATTCGAACTAATGTTAGCACTAATCCACCTTCGAGCAATACATAGGAAAAATATATTATTCAAAAATACTGTATACGAGAAAAAGTTTGGATATGTTGCCATAAAAAACATTGGGAATAGTGAAGCCAGAAATAAGACTTCCAATCTCTTATCCAATCAGATTAGTACATATATGCTACTTTTTATTATATAAAATATATGTTTTTAATTCCCTAGCTCCAACAATAGGTATTATGCAAATATTTTGGTCAAAGAACAAACTAATAATATGTAGTCAACGAATTATCGATCGCTATAGTCTCTCTATGCCTACCTCAGGGATTCTCAATCACTATAAAGCTTGGATATCAAAACATTTCAATATGATTAGTACAAATAAAAACTTATGGATATATTAAGCTAGCAGAAAATGCTAACACAAACATTCGAACTAATGCTAGCATTAATCCATCTTCAAGCAATACATAGGAAAAACATATTATTCAGAAAGATTGTATACGAGAAAAAGTTTGGATATGTTTCCATATAAAACATTGGGAATAGAGAAGATGACAATAAGACCTCCAATATCTTATCCAATCAGATCAGTACATATATGCTACTTTTTATTATACAAAAATATATGCTTTTAATTCCCTAGCTCCAACAATAGGTATTATGCAAATATTTCTGGTCAAAGGACAAACTAATATGTAGTCAATGAATTATTGATCGCTACAGTCCCTCTATGCCTACGACAGGAACTAATAAGTTGGGAGTAGAAATCAAATTTGACGGGTTGTGCATGATTTGTTTTTCGCATGATTTGTTTTTTCTTAAAGTTGGAACAGAGTGGTAAAAAACGTAGTCAAATTTCACAAACTATTGACTAATATTTGTAAATAATTTAATAAATCATTATTCAAACATTGAATATCTATCTAATTCAGTGACCGAAACAAGTGCTTAATGGGGTCTGTTTCTAAATATTTTATTTGTAAATAGTTTAATAAATCATTATTCAATCATTGAATATCTATCTAATTCAGTATTATTAGGGGTTTGAATGGTAACCGAAAGAAGTGCTTAATGGGGTCTGTTTGGAGTCGTGCACATTTTGTAAATTGTTATATTAACATGTGATGAGATTATCAGATATTTTTGCTTTTTGGGTTTACCACTTTGCAGTGTTTAAAAATATATGACGTTTTAATGTTTTTTTATTTTTAAAAATTTAAATTTATATAAATTAATAATATATTAATTTTAATTTTAAAGAATTAAAATTAATAATATATTAATTTTAATTTTAATGAGTTTATGATTATAGAATGTTATTACTATAAAATAATTTATGATTATAAAATGTTATTAATATAAAATAATTTATAATTAAACTATTTGTATATTTTAAATATTAATTATTTGATATTTATAATTTTATCATAAAAATATTAAAAAAAAAAAAAAACTGAAATGTGTATTCTTTCATTAGAATTTTTAATAGGAGAATATTTTTATCGACATATCATATTATTCTAGTTTGTTTATTTTTTTTATATATTAGTATAGATCTATTTATTTTTATGAAGACCTTTTTTAAAGTAGTAGGCTAAAGATTCTACGAAATGAAGCTTTTTTCCAGGGATATTTAAATTGTTGGATTCGTAGATTTAAGTGATTATTTCTGTAGAATATGAGTGCCCTGGGAGTTTTTCAGCATCCTGAATCCATTTATGCATTCAGAAATGAATTCTGAACAAAAAAAAAATAGTGGTTCATGTAAATTTATATCATCGGATTCCAGCGAAAAAAAGCCAGTTCGTAAAACAACTAGCCAACACTTTTTTAAAATGAAAAACTTGAGGAAAGGTTAAAGGTTTGCATCTCTAGATATTTGATCTTTATCGACGCTTGATAAATATTGAGTTAACATGGATCTATGTTGGTGGTACTATATGATGATGATGATGATTAACGTCCACTAAGACCGAATTGGTCTATCAGACCTTAAGAGGGTAAGTGATTACTTGCGATTCTTTAGAATTTTGTTTCTGTGCTCGAAAAGAATTAAGAGAAGATTTCCAAGATGACCATACTTTTGTTGAGTTAAGAGGTTAGAAATGTTGGTAGTTTGACAAATATTTTGAAAATGAGATCTAATAAGGGTATAGGTTGGACAATCTAAGAGAAAGTTCTTTTCATCTTCAACCTTCTTAGTGTCACAAAGGTGATACACTCTTTCATCCCATGGCGTTTTAGGAATTGACCAATGCCCAGTTTCACTATGGAGCTTGTGAGAATTTGTTCTTATCTTAGCAATGCTTATTTTTTTCTTTACACTTGGAAAAATAGATAGATAATTTTGATCTTCTAGATTAGGGTTGATTACATCTTTATAATAACTTAATTTTCTTTTTTCCTCTAACTCTTTATCACACCATATTTTCTCCTTAAATTTTGATTTGACATATTTTTTTAATAGTATCTTAATTCTGCAAAATGGTGTCTTCCATGATTCCCCAATAGTTTAGCCAAGACCAGACATCTTTATGTCATCCTTGTTTGAGTCGATGGTGGTTATGACTCGATTTTGAATCAATTTTAGGAAGCCTCTTGTCTTCCATGTTGTTTATCATGTTCTTATACATTAGGTATCTAGTCATAGCCATGCTCTCAATGGGGGAGAGGCTTGTTTCTAAGAGGAGGATGGGATAGGGCATATTTCCTTTAATTTTGAGATTACAGGTTATAAAATTCTTTTGTGTTTTCTCTATCTTTCTCCAGGATTGACGAGAGATACTACAAGCCCAGACTTGACATCCATAAAGAATAACAGGTGTAACAAGAGTCTCAAAGAGGATTTTCATCTTATCCCAACTCCAAAGATCAATTGATTTACAATTGTTTTCAAGCCCATAATAAGCTTTCCATCCCACAATAATCATTTTCTCAATGATATAATTCCAATTGAGATTGTGGTGAATATCAATTCCAAGATATTTGTATGAAGTCACTTCCTGTTGACGGGCGAAATTGTCCGTCCGTCAATTGAGAGAGTGGAACTGGTTCGGGGTTGTCTAATAACCCAAGCCGTTTGGAATGAACCACCCTGACGGGTTTAACGACTCCGTTGGCCGCTCTAAGATCCTAGGAAAATCAAAGAGAAAACTAACCTAAACTAACTAATCTAACTAAAACAAATAAAACTAACTAAAACTAACTAAATAAAAGAAACTAAACTAGCTAAAACTAATAAAACAAATTAACTAAAAACTAACTAATACACTAATCTAATTAAAACAAACTACTAAATTAAACTAAAACTAAATACTAATTACTCTAACTATTATATATGATCTACTAATTACTATTACGCTAACTTCTAACAATTAAATATCTAATTACTAGTTAGATTACAACTTATTTACAAACATACAATATCTACAACCAACATATTTAAATAAAACCTGTAAAATTCATTTGATTCCTGCCCTAAGACAGCAAGATATGTTTTTTGATTTTTATATTTTATGAAAAAAGAAATAAAACTTACTGAAATTAAACGATCTAATATATTTACTGAAATTAAACAATCTAATATAAATCTAATTAAACTTATATCTAAACTAAACTAATAATAAGAACAGTAAACAAAGAAGTAACTAACTGACCTGGAAACACTCCTAATTTGTCCTGTGTGTGATGACTCTGAAGCTGGTCGGAGGAAGTAAACTCACACCGGTTAGTCCATAAGATTCTCGTAAACGATAGGCTGTGTTGCTCTTCGAGTTGTTAACAAGACAAACAAGACATAAAAAATCATAACAACTATAAGATTTATAAATCTCTACAATAAGGGAAACCTGTTATGCAAAAACTTATATTTGATAATTCAACTTATGAAGAAGATAAACCTGCCATTCACAAACTGAATTAAGCAATTGTTATGTCTTTAAACACTTGGAAGAAATCAGATATGGATAACAATGATTAAATTATATCATTTGCACATGATTAAGATAGCTAAAGTAGTCATTAACCAGATACAAATTGATATACACAACATGAAACAAAATATTGATATGATGAGAAGCTAAAGCTGTAACAAAACACCAAATTATGCTTAAGTCTGTATTAAAACTCCATATCCTTGTTCTCCCACGAATGAGGATGAACATTATTACAAAAATAATAAGTATATATAAGTCTCCCCACAGGGTAAAACCTCCCTGTGGATAATATAAAACAATTTTACATAATCTGGGAGATATCCCAAAATCAACTAAACTAGGAAACTAAAATGCAAGTGAAATCTTTGAAATATCCCCTAACTGCTCATCATATCCACTGCAATTTCGAATTGATCTGCAATAGACCAAATATATCAAGTTAGAAAGATATTTCATGAGAAAAACAATAAAAATTTGATTCTACAGACTTAGCTACCGAATCATCTGATTCTGTAGCTAGTCTAAAATAGCATACAGGACCAGATAGAAATCAAATGAAATCTTTTTAAAATAATCCAATCCAATTTTCTTTTAATAATCATTCAAAACAAATCACTAATGACTCACATGATTTTATCATTCAAATTAAACAAAATCAACAATGATTCAATCGAAACAGGGGTAGGATACTCTGTTTCACTGTTACCATAAAATCGGGTCAACAGTAACAAGACCGTTTCAATTCAAATGAAATCAACAATGAGTGATATCGTCTGTGATACGATCTAATACAACACAACTATAATGATATAACAAGAATTCATATCATTCAATCGAATGCATACATGGAAAACCGTTACGATTATGTGTAACGAAATCAGACTTCAACAGCATCGACCCAATCAAATTTGTGATTGACCCTTGCACAGGCAATAGGCAAGATCATGATCGCAATCTTAATAGAATCAAAAGAAGTTATAATTATCAGCTAGGCAAATAATCAAATCACGACTGATTTTAATTATAGAAACGAATCGTGCATCTGGATATTGTTACTTTCGTTCCTTAAATCAAATTTATACAGCATTTTCATTAAAATACGAATCGAATTGATAACACGGTCGACTAAAACAATGCAAATCAATCGGTTGGGTACAACTGTTACGATTCATATCAATTCACGATTTGGGTAGATATAAAATAGAATCATATTAAACATAATCCAAACTGTATCCGAGCTGGTTGAAAGTCATATGTAAATAAAACCATCACAATTAACCATTATTGCCAACCATATCGTATACAATATAACCAATTTGAATCGAAACATGGATTGTGTTCAAAATTGAAATACCAGAAACAGCTTGCATTTAGAAAGGATAGAAACGATTTCAATTAGCAACAGAGTATCCAATTTAAGCCAAATCAAAACAATCAAATCCATACCACGATCAATCGAATCGAAGACAATCCAATCAAAGCTAAACTGGGAAATGAAATTAACTAATCAAAACATAACTATGTACACAATGCATATAGTATGACAGAGCAAATCCAAACTGTAAACAGAGCTATGAGTTTGTTATATAAACATGTGATAGACATACCAGTGAGGTTGTTCGAGCTATGCCAATTTTGAATTCACGACCGCTGTAGCTGACTCCACATTCTTAAATAAAATAGAACCTGTTGTTCTCTATCTCTTATCAGTGGTCTGAAGCTCAGTATTTTGACGAGTAAGCAGTGTAACCTGGTCCTCCAAAGATTTAATCTTTGACTATAGCATCGGCACATCCAGATAATACCTCTCTAACCATAAGCCGCATTGATCACAGGGTGGCATTGTAGGCTTTGACAGAGAAGGAGAGGGTTTTGATGAAGGATCGGGGTTTGGACAAGGCAGCTTAATGCCTGGGTAATTAGGGTCATTTTTCAAACAAGGTGGTATGTTTGACATGAAATCATACGAGGGTTTGGCACACAGACCTTCCGAATAGGGATATTCACTTGCCAAAAAACGTTCAACCTCTGAATCAGAGTCTTCGCTTAAGACGATAGGGTCAAGGCTGACAGGGGGCTTCGGCTTGTTCATCGCCATGCGAGAGATTATAGGGGCAGTCTTTTTTCCTTTGGCATTTGCAGTAGGCTTAGCTTTAGACCTTTTAGCCACAGTCTTAGCAGCCTCGACATCCTTAGTCACAGAATGGGGTAGGTCGATAGGTAAATCGGGTAAGGGTTTAGGTAAAAGGATACTGTAGGGTACCGGGGGTACAATCTTACCCTCGCTCACCACAGGTTTGTCAACCTGTGGAGGGTTTGAATCCTCAAAACCATTGCGAGCAATAAAATCATTCCAACGGTCTCAGGTTTAACCCCAAATGATAAACAACAATCATTTTAACTAGCCCATAGTGAAAAAGGCTACTGTCAGTCTGGTTCTTTTTATACTTTTTAGACATTTTGAACAGGCTTATATGCAGATAGTATGGCATATTGAGCTCAAAACCCACGAAAACCATAAGCAAACGAAGGTGGTGTAAGAAAATGAAACCATACCGACCTTCGCAGGTGATAAACTGTTTGACTATCATCAGCAACTCATGCCAACGCTGCTTCAGCATGGTCACGGGAAAACCCTTGTCACAGGAGCTAACCTTACGTGACTGGAAGAGCAGAGGCCAAGGGACCTCTTCCACTTTGCAGTTCTTGGACCATCATTGTCCAGTGGCAGGCAAACCCGTAGCTAAACTGAGAAATTTCTCGTCAATTTGCAATTGAACATCCCCGACCTTGGCTCGACAGCCATCAAAGGTTAATGCGAATTGTCGAGACACGCAGGGATTAAAACCATCAAACTTTTGTATGAACGGGCGCCATCCAAATTCCTCAAGGTCATCACGGGCACTGTCGAACATCAACATAGCCTGGCTACCATTTGGTTCAGCCCTCACGACTGGAGCCATGGTGCGAGCACATGGTAAGGGCTTGGGTCGAAAACAACACACACAGGAGCAAAGTCACTCGGGTTAACAGCTATGAACCATGAAAGGGGAGTCATTAATGTGCGCATGCAAGGGTGGTGGGATTATTCACCGCCATGCAAAATATTAATTTCAAAGTACAATCGGCGTATTAACCCTCTGTTGAAACAATCATAACATAGTTCAAATCATACTATTCAGCCGACCCAAAAATCAAAATGATAAATGATATACCAATGCGCCATTGCAATATTTCAAACCTTGAATATTCAATATGAAATCAAACCCATATGTTTAGCCAATGCGCCATTGCATAACCAAACATTTTAATCAAAGGCTTTAAACATTGTGACAATCGTTTCCATAAAATCGACAAGGCAAGAGTTATAACAATAAGGATCACATCATATATATAAAAACCAAAAATAAACCATGACCCCTATGTAATTCAATAACTATGGAAGTTTCAAAAAAAACATAAATTTTCATGCTCAATGCCTTACCAATTAAATAAAAATCAAGTTATGCAACCAATAAAAATGTCCAAATAGGCATAGTTCGAAAATCCATTCAGCTACATAATGATAAGTGCCATTCAGAATATCAATCATGACAGTTCAAATAACGATAGAGGAGTTTTCACGCTTACAGTCGTGAAAACTAAATGGAGACCAATTTGCAAGTGTCGTAAGAAATGAAAATATCGTTAATTTGGAAAATGCAACGACAATTTGAAGTTCAGAAGACAAAGGTGTAGGCAGCTTATAGGGAAATGGAAAAAATTGAATTGGCTGCCAACAATGGCGACACACTGGTAGAAGCAGTTATCTCTGTCAAAAGAAATAAATTCAGATTAGAACAGCAAAGAAAATTTCAACTCAAAGACAACAACCAGAAAATTGTACCAACGTCATCATTTACGATCTTTTCCAGCGATGTTTTAAAAAGATGAAAACTAATAACAGTCTTAAGATCAGCAAGTCACGATATTAATGATAAAATCTTCAATACTGTTGGCATGGCCACTACTTCCAGCAGGCGTCCATAGCCTCGACAGGGTTGCCATTTAACCCACTGTGACATCTGTATCCTGTCAAGAAGTTCTAGATCAGAATAAAGGACATTAAAGAGGTTTCTTATAATTTTTTACAGATTTTCATGTACCCGACATTGCTTCGCTACCAGCAGGCCTGTTCAGTACCCCGACGAAGTTGTCTTGGCGCCATGCTTGCATTTACCCGCTGCCAGCAGACATGTTCAGTATCTCGGCGGGTTTACAAGCACTTCCCACAGCTCTTATTAATATTTTTATTTTGTTTTCTTTTTTGTCAATATATAGCTGAGCGGGGTGACGCTGATAATCTTGATTTTTTAACATATTTTTTAGACCTCATCAGAATTTTTAACACTGTCCTTTATTCAACTCCAGAAATGTTTTATTTACAAAAACAACTTCCTATGACAGGGAGACATCTTTTTGAGTCATTCCTTTACGGAAAAGGGACAGCGTAAAAAGATAATAGATGATCATGACAAACTTTTCTCAGAGATTGAAATCAGTAAACTTCTTTTAAACAACAAAATTTTCCAACATAAATATCAGTTTTGATGATCGTACAATCTTTCAGAAGTTATTTCAGCGAAGAAATTTTTCCATGGTCTTGGTCTAAATGGCTCAGTGCACAGATATGCATATCTTTCAAGCAACACAAAAAACTGATCAATCCAAATCAAAACCAAAAACGAAAACAAAGGAAAAATAAAAACAAAAGGAAATATTTACATAATATATAGGGGTAGTTATCAAGCAAAGTATCTTTTCAGGGCACGACCATTCACCGGATAAGTGTCAAGCTGCCCTTCAAGATTCTGTAATTGAAAGGAACTAGGACCCAACTTTTCAGCAATCAAAAATGGCCCAAGCCATAAATTTTGAAACTTGGTGTGCTCGCCCTTTCCTTCGTGCGGTTTATCCCACTTCAAAACGAGATTGCCTACTTCAAAATTCCTATCAAAAGAAGAATTAGAATCGAACCAACTTTTAATCAATTGTTGATGTTGGTCTAACTTACGCTTAGCTTGAGTTCTTACTTCTTCCAACTTCATCAAAGCGTTAATATGGCTTTCTAAAGGGGAACAATCTTCTTCTTGGACTTTTCGTGACAATTGAAGCAAAGGAAGAAGAATGTGAGGTGGCAGAATGGATTCTCTGCCATAAACGAGGAAAAAAGGGGAGTTACCTATAGTGGCTTTGGGTGTTACCCTATCAGCCCACAGTGCATTTAGCAGTGCATTGTGCCAGTTCTTGTGATTTTCAGCCACGGTTCTCTTGATGATTTTGATCAAGTTTTTGTTTGTTGATTCTACTAAGCCATTACCTTGGGGGTAATAACTAGCAGAATAATTCAGCTTTATTCCTTTCTCCAAAGCGAACTCACTCATATCTAGGGAAGAAAAGTATGAAGCATTATCGAAGACGAGGCAATCAAGGATACCGAAACGAGTGATGATATTCGAGTTTAGAAAAGAAATTACCTGACTTGTGTTAATAGTTCTTAGCGCAGCGGCTTCAGACCATCGAGTAAAGTAATCAGTGGCTGTCACAATATACTTGTGTTGTTGTGAGGATGGAGGGTTAATAGGACCTATGATATCAAGGCCCCATTGCTGGAAAGGAGAATCGACTGAAACGGGTTGCAAGGGGAAGGCTGGTTTTTGCAACCGCCCTGATGCTTTCTGACAGATGACACATTTACGACACAAGGCATGGGCGTCCCTAAAAAGTGTGGGCCAGTAGTAACCGGCTCTTAAAACCTTATGAGCAGTGGTATCGTCACCGAAGTGACCACCAGCTTCTCCTGCATGCAACTCAAGCAAGACTCTTTCTGCTTCGTCTTTTTCGAGGCAGCGCATCAGTACGCCGTCAAAACTCTGACGAAACAGTATACCATTAACTAGATGAAAGGAGGTGGACTTTAGTCTCAATGCTCTTCTCTTGGCAGGGTCAAGGTGACGGGGTGATGATCCGTGTTCAAGACAGTATCTAATATCGTCGTACCAAGGACTTATGAGGTTTTGAGTGCAACAGATCAAACTTTGATCTTGTTGTTCTAGGTCTGCCGTATCACTATCCTCTTGCTGTCCTATTTCTGAATCAACAACCAACTTACACAATCCTTGGCCTCTCACAATCTGTGTTGGGGTGATCTCTAAGTCATACTCATGTAAGGAGGTGACCCAGTAGGCTCTTTTCTCTCCTAACTCCTTTTTCACTAACAAGTTCCTTATGGCAGGGTAGGGGACAATGACCTTCGTCCTTGACTTCAAAAGATAGGACCGAAAATGCTTAACTGCTTTGAAAAAAGCATAGGCTTGCCGATCAACCGCTGGGTAGTTAAGTTCAGCACCTTTGAAAGCAGAGCTCATAAAGGCGATGGGTACTTCATTATTGTCGGAATTCTTCTGAGTTAGGACTGCGGCATAGGAACGATCAGAGGCAAAAGTATAGAGTGTAAAATATTGAGAGAAATCAGGGCTCATGAGCGACGGAGCGTCTATTATGGCCTTATTTATAGCATTGAAAGCTTGGTTTTCTGTGGATCCCCAGTGATATTGGGTGTCTTTCTTAATCAGGTTCTGGAGAGGCCTGACCATTTCGGAGAAACTGGGGACAAATCTTCTCACGAAATTAATCTGGCCTAGGAAAGACTGCATGGATTTTTTGGATGTATGTGGGGGGAGTTTAGCGATGACTTGAGTCCTCTCGGGGTCAATAATCATCCCATCACTAGACACAATGAATCCTAGTAATTTACCCTGTTCTACTGCAAAGATGGACTTCTTGGGGTTCAAGGAGATGTCGTATTTACGACATCGGAGAAGAACGGCTCGTAAGTGAGCTAGATGATCGTTTTTGTTTTTAGAGTAAACGATCACATAATCTAAGTAGACTACTACAGAGTGATTTATTAAGCCTCTAAAAGCAATGTCCATTGCTCTCTGAAAAGTCACACCAGCATTAATCAATCCAAAGGGAATTTTGCGATAAGCATAAGTGCCCCACGGGGTACGGAAGGTAGTTTTTAGTTGGTCTGGCGGAGACATCAAGACTTTGTTGTATCCAGAGAAACCATCCAGTAAGGATAGCCTCTTAGAACCAAATACTTGTTGCAGGATCTGTTCCATGGGAGGGACATGATAATTATCTTTGTCAGACGCTTTGTTGAGGTTTCGAAAATCGACACAAAGTCGAATTTCCCCGTTTTTCTTCCGGACTGGGACGAGGTTGGATACCCACTGAGTGTGTCTAACAGGAAAAATAATTTTAGCACTTAGGAGTTTATTCAATTCCTTTTGAACAGTCGGTTCTAGTTTAGGATGCATTTTCCTCAGTTTCTGTTGGACGGATAAGGTTTGGGGTTTCTTTGGGATGACATGCTGTATAATGTTAGGATCAAACATTTTAAGATCATCGTAAGTCCATGCAAAGACATCCTTGAATTATTTAAATAATTTAACAAAAGCAACTTTTTCTTGCTTAGAACATCCCAAGCCTAGATTGATACACTGAGGATTTTCGTTAGTCCCTAAATTGACTTTTTCATAAGACAATGAGGAACTATTGGTTTTGCAATTGACCGTCTTTTTAAATTTATCTTCAAAATAATAAAACTTTTCTAATCTAACAACAGATTTGGGTATGAAATTTACCATGTCCGATAGAGCTTCAGGAGATTTCGGATCAGGTATTACAGTAAAGTCGTGCAAATTGTCGTTGTACGTTTGTTCATCTATCACTGCACCTTGAAATGTTTCTTCCATGTGCAGAAAGTTACTGATCTGCTGATCATCGTCAAATACTCTCCAGTTTGTAATATTGTCAGGAACAGATGGTCGAAACAATAGCTCCACGAAGAACGCATTTGGGGATAGGCCTTCTGCAGGAAGAAGTTTAGAGGCAACATTAGCTAGCAGATCTGCTTCAGCATTATTTAGTCTAGGAATGGAATTTATATTAAAAGCGGAAAATTTGTTCATTAAGCTCCATACCTCAGACTGGTAACTTTTGAGATGCGGGGAAAGACAGTGTATAGAGTCTCTTACCTGTCTGGCCACTATTTCAGAGTCGCCGAATACAACCAGATTTTGAATGTGCATGTCTAGGGATTTTCTGAGACCTTGCAGTAAAGCCTCATATTCTGCAATATTGTTAGTACATTCAAATTCTAGTCTACAAGCCAATAATGTCTTGTTACCTGCCGGATCGATAATGATGCAGCCTGCACCAGCTCCTTCTTTAGATTTAGCACTGTCGAAATATAAAGACCAAATTTGATTTCCATCGGGCTCATGGGACTGTTGCATAGAAGTTGTTGGTTGCACATATGCTATGATCTCGGACTGCTGTTCTGGATTGTTGATAGGTGAAACTTCAGCCATGAAATTTCCGAAGTAGGTGTCCATCCCTTTGACTTCAGGTGAATCAGCAAGAGGTGTGTATGGTTCATTTGGGTCGTTCAAATCCGTGACCGTAAACTTAAGGTAACGCTCACGATTCACCCTGATCTTGTTGGGCTTACCATTTTCTGGAAGCCATAAGTGAGACCAGTCCGTCGCGAAGTAACCATGTAGCTGCTCCGACCAGTCCCTGCTAAAAAACAAACCATACACTTCGGGAATATCTACCACAATTATATCAATAACCTGATGAACATTTGGGTTAGACGATAATCTAATCAATACATTTTTTAGTTCGCCTATAACTTTAACATCCGATCGATCAAGTTATATGATTTTTAAAGAATATGGTTCCACTTCAGCGTTAATATTTTGGCAGACTGACCAGTAAACAAAGAAGTAACTAACTGACCTGGAAACACTCCTAATTTGTCCCGTGTGTGATGACTCTGAAGCTGGTCGGAGGAAGTAAACTCGCACTGGTTAGTCCATAAACTTCTCGTAAACGATAGGCTGTGCTGCTCTTCGAGTTGTTAACAGGACAAACAAGACATAAAAAATCATAACAACTATAAGATTTATAAATCTCTGCAATAAGGGAAACATGTTATGCAAAAACTTATATTTGATAATTCAACTTATGAAGAAGATAAACCTGCCATTCACAAACTGAATTAAGCAATTCTTATGTCTTTAAACACTTGGAAGAAATCAGATATGGATAACAATGATTAAATTATATCATTTGCACATGATTAAGATAGCTAAAGTAGTCATTAACCAGATACAAATCGATATACACAACATGAAACAAAATATTGATATGATGAGAAGCTAAAGCTGTAACAAAACACCAAATTCTGCTTCAGTCTGTATTAAAACTCCATATCCTTGTTCTCCCACGAATGAGGATGAACATTATTACAAAAATAATAAGTATATATAAGTCTCCCCACAGGGTAAAACCTCCCTGTGGATAATATCAAACAGTTTTACATAATCTGGGAGATATCCTAAAATCAACTAAACTAGGAAACTAAAATGCAAGTGAAATCTTTGAAATATCCCCTAACTGATCATCATATCCACTGCAATTTCGAATTGATCTGCAATAGACCAAATATATCAAGTTAGAAAGATATTTCATGAGAAAAACAATAAAAATTTGATTCTACAGACTTAGCTACAGAATCATCTGATTCTGTAGCTAGTCTAAAATAGCATACAGGACCAGATAGAAATCAAATGAAATCTTTTTAAAATAATCCAATCTAATTTTCTTTTAATAAACATTCAAAACAAATCACTAATGACTCACATGATTTTATCATTCAAATTAAACGAAATCAACAGTGATTCAATCGAAATAGGGGTAGGATACTCTGTTTCACTGTTACCATAAAATCGGGTCAACAATAACAAGACCGTTTCAATTCAAATGAAATCAACAATGAGTGATATCATCTATGATACGATCTAATCCAACACAGCTATAATGATATAACAAGAATTCATATCATTCAATCGAATGCATAGATGGAAAACCGTTAAGATTATGTGTCACGAAATCAGACTTCAACAACATCGACCCAATCAAATTTGTGATTGACCCTTGCACAGGCAACATGCAAGATCATGATTGCAATCTTAATAGAATCAACAGAAGTTATAATTATCAGCTGGGAAAATAATCAAATCATGACTAAGTTTAATTATAGAAACGAATCGTGCATCTGGATATTGTTACTTTCGTTCCTCAAATCAAATTTATACAACATTTTCATTAAAATACGAATCGAATTGATAACACGGTCGACTAAAACAATGCGAATCAATCGGCTGGGTACAACTGTTACGATTCATATCGATTCACGATTTGGGTAGATATAAAACAAAATCATATTAAACATAATCCAAACTGTATCCGAGCTGGTTGAAAGTCATATGTAAATAAAACCGTAACAATTAACCATTATTGCCAACCATATCGTATACAATATAACCAATTCGAATCGAAACATGGATTGTGTTCAAAATTGAAATACCAAAAACAACTTGCATTTAGAAAGGATAGAAACGATTTCAATTAGAAACAGAGTATCCAATTTAAGCCAAATCAAAACAATCAAATCCATACCACGATCAATCGAATCGAAGACAATCCAATCAAAGCTAAACTGGGAAACGAAATTAACTAATCAAAACATAACTATGTACACAATGCATATAGTATGACAGAGCAAATCCAAACTGTAAACAGAGCTATGAGTTTGTTATATAAACATGTGATAGACATACCAGTGAGGTTGTTCGAGCTATGCCAATTTTGAATTCACGACCGCTGTAGCTGACTCCACATTCTTAAATAAAATAGAACCTGTTGTTCTCTGTCTCTTATCAGTGGTTTGAAGCTCAGTCTTTTGACGAGTAAGCAGTGTAACCTTGTCCTCCAAAGATTTAATCTTTGACTGTAGCATCGGCACATCCAGATAATACCTCTCTAACCATAAGCCGCATTGATCACAGGGTGGCATTGTAGGCTTCGACATAGCAGGAGAGGGTTTTGATGAAGGACCGAGGTTTGGACAAGGCAGCTTAATGCCTGGGTAATTGTAACATCCCGCTCTGGCGCACCTACCAAACTTATTCTTTGAGGACACTTGCTCGCAAGTGATCTGGATTATATGATAAAACTTTTCTTTCATTATGATGCATTGAGTTATATGACAGGATGTTTTTACTACCTTGGTGTAG
>ML823803.1:79980-92224 GCA_009831015.1 Picea engelmannii
ATTTATCGTTCGTTGTCCGAGTCCTGGTCGTGCACCTTCCGAAAGGGGCGCACTTGTTTTCCTAGTTATGTTGTACTTGATTATGGTCAGTTGGTTGCCTGGTATGTTGTGTCGGGTGGGATGTAGACACCTCCATGTTCCTCGGAACAGTCGCCAGCCCTGAGACCTTAAATGGTTAAAGACGATGGGAAACCGGGCTTGAGCGTTGATTATGTGTCTTGGAGGTCCTAACCTTGCAGGGTAGGACGGGCGGGAGGTCAGTCGTATTTAGTGGTCAGGTTTACCTTGCGCTGAGTGTCTGTAGTGTGCACCCTTGCCTATGGTTGTGTTGTGATGGTTCTCATCGAGGCGTTCAGCGTTCTTGTGATGAACCTCGTGTTGAGTCTTGTTGTGAGTCAATTGTCATCGCACAGTTCATTGTGTTGCTACTTCCACACGCGCACACACCTTCAACACAAAAATTAAAAAAAAAAAAAAATCTTGCACCTGTGTACTAGAATGGTTGTCGTAACGAGGCGGTTCGTTACAGTAATTAGGGTCATTTTCCAAACAAGGTGGTAGGTTTGACACAAAATCATACGAGGGTTTGGCACACAGAACTTCTGAATAGGAATATTCACTTGCCAAAAAACGTTCAACCTCTAAATCAGAGTCTTCGTTTAAGACAATAGGGTCAGGGCTGACAGGGGGCTTCAGCTTGTTCCTCACCATGCGAGAGATTAGACGGGCAGTCTTTTTACCTTTGGCATTTGTAGTAGGCTTAGCTTTAGACCTTTTAGCCACAGGCTTAGCAGCCTCGGCATCCTTAGTCATAGAATGGGGTAGGTCGATAGGTAAATCGGGTAAGGGTTTAGGTAAAAGGATACTGTAGGGTATCGGGGGTACAGTCTTACCCTCGCTCACCACAGGTTTGTCAATAGTGGAGGGTTTGAATCCTCAAAACCATTGCAAGAAAGAAAATCATTCCAACAGTCTCAGGTTTAACCCCAAATGATAAACAACAATCATTTTAACCAGCCCATAGTGAAAAAGGCTGCCGTCAGCCTGGTTCTTTTTATACTTTTTAGACATTTTGAACAGGCGTCTATGCATATAGTATGGCATATTGAGCTCAAAACCCACGAAAACCATAAGCAAACGAAGGTGGTGTAAGAAAATGAAACCATACCGACCTTCGCAGGTGATAAACTGTTTGACTATCATCAACAACTCATGCCAACGCTGCTTCAGCATGGTCACAGGAAAACCCTTGTCACAGGAGCTAACCTTATGCGACTGGAAGAGCAGAGGCCAAGGGACCTCTTCTACTTTGTAGTTCTTAGACCATCGTTGTCCAATGGCAGGAAAACCCGTAGCTAAACTGAGAAATTGCTTGTCAATTTGCAATTGAACATCTCCGACCTTGGCTCGACAACCATCAAAGGTTAATGCAAATTGCCGAGCCACGCAGGGATTAAAACCATCAAACTTTTGTATGAACGGGAGCCATCCAAATTCCTCAAGGTCATCACAGGTACTGTCGAACATCAATAGAGCCTGGCTACCATTTGGTTCAGCCCTCACGACTGGATCCATGGTGCGAGCACATGGTAAGGGCTTGGGTCGAAAACAACACACACAAGAGCAAATTCGCTCGGGTTAACAGCTATGAATGATGAAAGGGGAGGCATTAATGTGCGCATGCGAGGGTGGTGGGATTATTCACCGCCATGCAAAATATTAATTGCAAAGTACAACTGGCGTATTAACCCTCTGTTGAAACAATCATAACATAGTTCAAATCATACTATTCAGCCGACCCAAAAATCAAAACGATAAATGATATACCAATGCGCCATTGCAATATTTCAAACCTTGAATATTCAATATGAAATCAAACCCATATGTTTAGCCAATGCGCCATTGCATAACCAAACATTTTAATCAAAGGCTTTAAACATTGTGACAATCGTTTCCATAAAATCGACAAGGAAAGAGTTATAACAATAAGGATCACATCATATATATAAAAACCAAAAATAAACCATGACCCCTATGTAATTCAATAACTATGGAAGTTTAAAAAAAAACATAAATTTTCATGCTCAATGCCTTACCAATTAAATAAAAATCAAGTTATGCAACCAATAAAAATGTCCAAATAGGCATAGTTCGAAAATCCATTCAGCTACATAATGATAAGTGCCATTCAGAATATCAATCATGACAGTTCAAATAACGATAGAGGAGTTTTCACGCTTACAGTCGTGAAAACTAAATGGAGACCAATTTGCAAGTGTCGTAAGAAATGAAAATATCATTAATTTGGAAAATGCGACAACAATTTGAAGTTCAGAAGACAAAGGTGTAGGCATCTTATAGGGCAATGGAAAAAATTGAATTGGCTGCCAACACTTCCTCCAAGTTGTTTTTGTCATATACGAAAGTATCATAAGGGATCTTATTGGATTTAATAATCACGACCTTAGTCTTATCAATATTAACAGTCATACCCATATTGGAGAAAAACTCCTTGAGGATTCTTAGTTGGTTTTCAAGATCATGGGGACTCCTTGCCATAAGAACGATATCATCGGCATAAAGAAGAAGATTGATGACTATACTAGTGAGAGTAGGACAGACACAACTTGTTTTTTCCAAGAAATATTCTAACTTGTCAATGTATATGCCAAAAAGGGTAGGGGACAAGGGAAAACCTTGTTTGACTCTGATATTGCAGTTACTCTCTTTTGAACAACCCTCAGTGTTTTTAAACTTAGCAATAATGTTCTCATACATCCTTATTTTAACAAACCTCAACTCGAGAGGCACTTTTATCTCTTCCAACCTATTCCAAATATTTTTCCTAGGAACCATGTCAAAAACTTTTCTAAAGTCAACAAAACAACAAAAAAGATTGGTTTTAGTATTGCAGAACTCCTCTGCAATGATCCTAAAGGTAACAAGATGGTCTACAGTTGAATGATATCTCCTAAACCCGTCCTGGCCTTTAGGTATTTTACTGTGACTTTATAGCCAAAGGATAATCTTCTTTTCCAAAACAATTCCATAAATCTTGGCTAAAATCGGGCTAATCATAATGGTCCTATAATTAGAGGAAATGTTTCTATCCCAATTTTAAAAAATAGGAAAAATGAGGCTTTGTGTCCAGGGTTTAGGGAAGCCCTACTTGACTACTAAATTGAAGAGCTTATGTATGTGAGGGATAAGGATTGGCCCTCCGATTTTAAAAATTTCAGCTTGGTAGCCTTCAATGTCCTTAGATTTCCCATTTGCAAGCTTCTTAACCCCGAAATCTATGTCATCTAAAGAAAAAACTTCTTCCTTTGTAGGGACAATAAGAATGGTGTCCATGGAATTAGGGAACTCGTAAAGACTTTTAAGGTAGAAATTTCAGTCCATTAGGGAATCCTATTATTTTCTTTAGTATTGTGTTTTAGAATTTGGCTCCAGAACTTCTTAGGATCCATCTTATATAGTTGTGGAAGTTGTTCTTGCCTTTTATTGATATAGTACCTTTTTATTCCTTTTAATTAGCGCTTTGTACGTATTGATCTTATCGAGTTTTAAGGACTCATTACAAGCATCCCTAATAACGTTCCTATCAATTTTACATTCTTTATCATACCAAGGGTTGGTCGTTCTATTATTCTTTTTATAGGACACCTCGAAAGAGAACTTGTTAATAGAAGTGGAAAGGGTAGTTGTAAAATTATGATAGATTTATTCAATGTTGTCCTTATAAGTTAGGAGATTTAATTTACTATTTAAATCCTCTAAGAAAATGTCAAATTTACTTTTGTCAGCTCAAATTCCTTTGATTATCATAATTCTCTTCAATGGCGCTCCTATGCATGGAAAAGTTTAGAGTTAGGGTTACCCATGAATACTATATAATATTTTCAATATTGAAGACTGCAGAAGAGGGTATCATCTCAGATAGGGATACTGAATTTCTTAGTGGCTTTTGGACTACATCGTGGACAATTTTGGACACTAAGTTAAAGATATCTCTAGCTTTCCATTCAAAGACAGATGGGAAGACAAAAGTATTCAACATGACATTGTTTCATCTTTTGAGGGGTTACAATCAGAAGCACACAAAGACCTGGGATGAAAATTTGATCTATATTCAACACTCTTATAATAGAGTGATCCACACTTATACTACTAAGTCCCCTTTTGAAACTTTCTTTGGGTATTTTCCACCTTTTCGCTTGGATGTTGTATATGGACAACAAGGAGGAGTGAGGGAACAAGTCATAGTATAAGAATTAAAATCCAAAAGATTTTTTGAAAATATTAGGCAAATACATTTGCAAGTATAGGAGACATTACATGAAAAGTACAAGGCCCAACATGATCAAGAACCTACCTAGTCTGGACGTTTGATGAAGATCGTCGTTGAGCACGCAACTCAAATCTTTATACCTACAACTTGTCCTCAATAAACAAGATACACAAGCATATGGTGATATATAATGTTAGCATATAGATTAGCATAATCCACTAACATTCATGACAAATATTCCCATGGAATAATAATTCAAATTTTTGCAAGATATCAATTGGACGAGAAAATAATATTTCTATTAAAATAATCATCAGAAGTATATATGTGACAAACTTTTGTACCGGCACATATCAGAACTGAGAAACTAAGTCCCTCCAACTGGGCCTCCACCACTTCAATCCTCCACCAAAGGCAAGCTCATATAAAGGAGACAATGAGGTTCTCCATTACAAAGAAGGAAGATATTGGGGGTTGAACAATGGGTTCATACTTTCAAGGATAAAGGGATGCAAACTCAATATGAAGTGAAATTTCTCCATAGTGTATTTTCTCTCAAAGTTGAATTCTCCTCCTTTTCCAAGGTTTGGATATGGATCAATTTATAGCCTTCAAATGGAACTGAAGGGCCGAGTTGAAGTGTTTTCAGTATATGGAAGGTCAAGGATCATGGATCCTGTGACATGGCATGGTAACCCAATATAATTTTTAATTTTGAGCACCAAACCCGATGTACGCAGGTTGTATTGGAGAAACTTGTGCATATGCTTGTTTTCTAATTGATAGGGCGCGTATATGTGGGAAAATGTGTTCTTTTGTCTTGGAAGGTACAAAAGGGGAATTCAAGTCTGCATAGGGAAATAGAAAGGCCGTCCAAGCAAGTTCCATGGCATGATGAAAAATTTGTTGTAACAGATGCCCCCTAATGTGTGCGGTCAAAGGAGTATCTATGATGGCTGAAATACATTATAATTTTCCAGAAGTGGAGTAATGGAGACTCAGTTGGAAGTGCTAGTTACTCATGAGAATATTACAATCCATAATGACTTTGTACACATGGCTGCCAATCTGAATTACATCGCATATCCATGTGGAAATATACCAAATAATTTTTCATGGCCATGAATAGGAAATACAAAGAAGACACATGCCATAGGTTGTCATAGTCACGATCAAGTTCCAGTGGAAACCAGTCTCAAAATAAATATGAAGATATTTGTATACAATGGAGTGCAATCTGATCTCCCATGATCACTGAAGTCATATAGGAACTGGTCCAATAAAAGACAACAAAAAATTAGGGAAGTTTCTACGGTAAGCTGAAGGTATTCTACATTATCCACCGAAGGTGCAAGTCTACATCATGTGAATAGAGGCATTTAGGTCGAACACAATGAGACTTTGTTTGATTATTTGTCATTAAGGTATATCGTTAACAAATGCGAGACAAACTACTGATAATGAAAGTAGGTATATGTTAGGGACCTAACCCCTCACGTAGGTAGAATAATATATTTCCAAGTAATAAAGGTCAATATTAATAAGGCCTAGCAATAAGGAAGAATAAGTCCAATGTAAGAAGACCCAATAGAAGCTTTCGCTTCTAGAAGGATCTTCCTCTAGATGGTTCTTTTGATAGACATATTTAGTATAAATAGGAGTCGAGGGTATGAGAACTTTTGTCTTGGATATTATTGTAATAGAGATCTTCTCTACTGGAGGTTTCACCCTCGAAGAGGCAAGTGAACATTGTTCTCAGTAATCAAAGTGCACTTTCTGGTGTTATTATGGTATCATTTTGGTATTATTGTGGTGTTATTATGGTTATATTGTTGTTCATCTTCCATTTCTATCTATTTATTTCCGTTTTGCATACTTTTTTATATCTGGAATATTACAAGTGGTATCAGAGCACCTTCCTTGGCATAAAATTGTGGGTTAACTTTTTTTCAGGGTAGAGACGTATTCCAACGTCTTTAAGCTACAAATATATGTCGTTACGAGCATAAACCCACGGTCATGGATTCATACACACAGGAAATACAAGATGTACTTAAGAACACATATGTTGGCCGCCCTTGTAACCCTTGTTGGTACCCCTTTGAGTGGTAGCGCATCAGAAAACACATGTATACAGATCGGCCTAGATATCCTAAAGCCCTCCATAGATAAACTGATCGGTCACCTGAATTCTATAGTGCCATTGAGAACAAAACTCATGAAGATACTCTCTAGTACCTGGGTAGTCGGGTAGTACGGCTAAGGGCATGATCTAGCCTCCTTAGTTGGTGCCCTGAGATATTGGTTTGAGTACTACTGGTGGACCCCACACATATATCAGAGAACTATAACATAGGGAAAAACCTTTTTTGTATAACCCTTGAATACATAAACCTTGAGAAGGAAACAAAAATAGAACATACAAGATCTATTTTCGCGCAACTGTGTCTCCTGCATTCGAGTTGTGAAATTACTACACATTTCTTCCTATTAAACACTTGGGCATTTCATCACTGCAGTATTGTTCAGATCGGAGTACAACTCCACAGGAGAAAAAAAAAGTTCTAGATTCTGTTGGCACCATTATTTGATACCTATTCCATTGGATTTCTCTCTTCTCCCTTATCGCAGTCATACCTATCATTTTTCAACATTTTTTTTATTTTTTTGGACCCAACCTCCTTCCAACACCCTTATTTAGGATTTACCCCATTGGATTCAACTTGTTGCCCTAATTGTTGTGCTACACTTCACCCATAACCCTTTGTTTGTGTGGTCCCACCTTCCCCTTTTCTTGTTCCCTCATCATCATGGCCCATACCCGTAGCCAAGACTTGGAATCTCGCTTAAATACCTTGCACTCTAATTTCATAGAAACCCAACAAGAAGTGCGACAACTCAGTGCCAATATTGTCTCCATCAATCAAAAAATCCATTCCTCTATCACTGCCTCAATCATTGCCTTAATCAAGAAACTCAAACAAGACCTCAAACAAGACATGATGACCCAGATTGAATCAGTCACTACGATGATATGCACCAAGCTACATATCACTGCAGATCTTCCCTTATCTGACCCAACTTTGCATATTGAACGTGAAACTTCCTCTCATTCCCATAATTTTCAGCCCCATAACTTTTAGCGTGACCTACGCCTTCCATGTGCGGATGTGACCAAATTTGATGGATCTGATCGCACTGGCTGGGTAACTCAAATGGAACATTATTTCTCTTTGTATGGAATTACGGATGAGTTGGTCAAACTCTGGTATGGTGTTCTCCATCTAGATCAAGAACATTGGAAATGGTGGAAATGGAGAAAAAATGTCCACCAAGGGTATGTGGCTTGGACACACTTTGTGGCGGATCTTTATGAACTCTTTGACACTAACACCAACCATTTAGGTCAATTGACAAAGTTGAAACAATATGGCACAGTGGAAGACTTTATAGCTTCTTTTGAGCGACTGGATTTTTGTACAGAGGGCATGTTTGATGCTTTTTACTGAGAATGTTTTATCAGTGGCCTCAAGGATGAGATTTTTGCCCATGTCCTCATGGCTCGACCTCAGAGTTGGGTGGACGCTACTAAAATAGCTAAGGAAGAACAACAGGTTGTCTCTTCTGAAAACTGAAAACCCTCATTTATTCCTCACACTAAACCAATAACTCCCACTCCTCCTTCTACTCCACTAAAGATCTGGAAATTGACCAGGGCCAAAATGGTTGAATGCCAACTCAAAAGCCTTTGTTATAATTGTGATGAAAAATATTTTCCGGGACACAAGTGTAAGGAACAAAAGATTTTTATGGCCATCTTAGAGGATGTTTCGGAAGAGGATGTTTAGGCTCCCCTTGTGTCTATGTCACCTTAACCCACTGACATAACCCCTCCCTCATACCCTCCCGAAGTAGAACTGATCATTTCCCTAAATGTTCTCACTGGTTTCTCTGCACCCCAAACTCTCAAGCTAATTGGTTACATCAAGCATAGGAAGGTCATCATTCTTGTTGATAGTGGAAGCACCCAAAATTTTATTCATCGCCGCATTGCCCAAGAAACTAATTTCTATATCTGGGCAGTCAATAATTTTCAAATCATGATTTCCAATGGCGGTTCCATGAAATGTGGATGGCGTTGTGAAAATGTGCATATCCAAATTGGTGAATACCACCTGAAATATCATATGTTTTCTATCAACATGGGCGGTTGTGACATTGTGTTGGGTGCATAATGGATAAGGAATTTTGGTCTCATTCTCATGGATTTTAAGGAATTAACCATGCAATTCGACCAAGAGGGCCAACCATATAAGTTCCAAGGAATCATTGTTGGTTCCCCGAAGATCATTAGTTCCCATCGCATGGAAAAGCTGCTCAAAAAAGGTCATTCTGGCATTATTTCTCAACTCCATGCCATACAAGCAACTAAGACACCCTTTGTGTTGCAGGACCTTCAATCCATCCTCTCTAAACATCAAGTGGTTTTTTCCACTCACCAGGGACTCCCTCCTTCCCGTGGTGTTCATGATCATTCCATTCCCCTTGTTCTAGGAAGCCTTCCTCCCAATATCCGTCCCTATCGTCGCCCCTTTTCCCAAAAAAATGAAATTGAGAAAATTGTTCAAGAACTGCTCAACGCAGGTGTTATCTGCCCTAGTACGAGACCCTACTCTTCTCTCGTGATCATGGTCCTTAAGAAATAATGTTATTGGTGCATGTGTCCTGAATTCCATGCCCTCAACAAACTCACCATTAAAGACAATTTTCCCATCCCTGCCATTGATGACCTCTTGGATGAATTGAATGGCACCCAGTTCTTTACTAAACTTGATCTTCGTTATGGCTACCACCAGATCCGTATGAAAGAGGAAAGCATTCCTAAGACTTCATTTAGAACTCATGAGGGCTACTATGAGTTTTTGGTCATGCCCTTTGGCCTATGTAATGCTCCCTCCACTTTCCAAAGCCTCATGAATCATGTCTTCCATCCTTTTCTCCGTCATTTTGTATTGGTTTTCTTTGACGATGTCCTCATCTATAGTAAAACCTGGATAGCCCATCTTTCTCATGTGGGACGAGTTCTCCATCTACTCTCTCAAAACCAACTTTTCCTCAAACAATTTGAATGTGCTTTTGGCGCCTCAAAAGACGAGTACTTGGGTCATCTTGTTGGCAAGGCTAATGTCAGGGTGGATCCTAAAAATATTGAAGTTATGCAAGATTGGCCTCACCCAAAGACTCTCAAAATCTTGCATGGATTTCTGGGTTTAACAAGTTATTATCGCAAAGTTTGTTAATAATTATGGAAAGATAGTGGCACCTCTCAATGCACTCCTTAAAAATAATTCTTTCACTTGGACTCCAACAGCTGCTCATGATTTTCAAACCTTGAATATGACCATGTGCACCACTCCAGTCCTAGCCCTTCTTGATGTCACAAATACCTTTTTCCTCGAATGTGATGCTTCTGGGAAAGGAATTGGTGTTGTCTCTATGCAACAGGGTCAGTCTTTGGCCTTTACCAACAAACAATTGTCCGAGCAAAATTTGGGCAAATCAATCTATGAAAAAGGAAATATTGGCTATTTTGCATGTCGTGGATCTTTGGCACCCTTATCTATTCGGGAAACACTTCCAAATTAAGACAGATCATCAAAGCCTCAAGTATTTTTGGGAACAACGCCTTTCCTCCCCAGAGACACAAATGGGTGACTAATCTCTTTCGATGTGATTATGAGATCATTTATAGAAAAGGCAAAGACAATGTGGTTTATGATGCACTTTCCAGAAAATATGAAGATGAAGGGTCCCTTTTTTCTCTTTCCTTCATTGTACCAGATTGGATCCAAGTTGTTCGCCATGAATGGATACATGATCCTAAAAATTTGCATCTAATACAACAATTGTAGTACAATTCTTCAGTTTCCCCAGGGTACTCTTTCCTCAATGATGAGATTCGATACAAAGTCTGTTTGTATTTAAGTAAACAGTCAAAATTTAAATCCATGGTACTTTTTGAGCTTCATGCTACACCCACAGTTGGGCACTCCGGGTTTACCAAAACCTATGACCGGGTCAAACGTTCTTTTTTTCTAGTATGGTATGAAACAGGGTGTTTGTAATTTTGTGGTTGAATGTGATGTGTGTCAATGCAACAAGGTTTTGGTTGTGGAGCCTAATTATCTTCCTGATTCAAAGGTCTTTTACTTTCAGCCATGTTTATACCCCATGAAGTATTTACACCCCAGAAGTATGTACACTCTTCCACGTGGGGGAATGCAGAGGGGGATTACCCCCTCTGCGGGGTCTGGGGGGGCTATCCCCCTGGTTGGGGGGTCTGGGGGCAAGCAGGCCCCCAGAGGAAAAAATTTCCTTGTAAAAGTATATTGTAATTTCATTGTAAATTTGGACCGTTCATTATAAGGTCATAGATCTAACAATAGAAATTATGTTAGGGTTTTTTTCCCTAAAAGGCAACCCTCTGTTATGAGAGAAATGTATTGCGGCTATGCATGATGGCGAGTATTTTATTCTGAGAGAGGAGACTGTGAGAGAAATAAGAGGAAGTTACAGCGGGTTTTGTTGTAGGTTGTATCCCTTCATTTGCTGGATAATAATAAAGGAAGGACCTGGAAATTTCTCTAGTGGACGTAGCCCACACTAGGTGAACCACGTAAATCTGTGTCTCTATTGTATTGTGTATCTTGTGTGTTTTGTTTCTGCATTTGTTTTATTTTATTGCTCCGCGGTCCTGTTTTTCTAACAACTGGTATTAGAGCGAAAGGTAACTCGCAGGAAAAGAGGGTTCCTGGTTCGAGTGGGAGCAATATCGGAAGATGGAAAGTTTAGGGTCGAGAAATTTAATGGCCAAAACTACCAGTTATGGAAGATGCAGATGGGAGACTATTTATATCAGAAGGATCTATTCCTACAATTAGGCGGAATAGCAAAGAAGTCAGCGGCTACGAAGGACAAAGAATGGGAGATTCTTGACAGAAAGGCTCTAGGAATGATACGGCTGAGCCTGGCAGCGTCGGTGGCTTTCAATATTTCGAAAGAAAAGAAAATTAAGGGTTTGATGGACGCATTGGCCAAATTGTATGAAAAAACCTCGCCGTCCAATAAGGTATTTCTAATGAAGAGATTATTTAATATGAAGATGTCGGAAGGTGGGTCTATTGCAGATCATTTAAATGATTTTAATACAGTTACTAATCAATTAAGTTATGTAAAAGTGGACTTTGATGATGAGGTCAGAGCTCTTCTAATATTGTGCTCATTGCGAGAAAGCTGGAACAGCTTGGTCATGGTTGTAAGTAACTCTGTCTCTGGTTCAAATACTTTAAAATTTGATGGTGTTGTTGGTGTTATCCTTAGTGAGGAAATGCGATGGAAAAGCACAGGTGAGACATCAAGAAATGCGTTGAACATGGAGAATAGGGGAAGACAAAAGGATAGAGGAAAGGGTTTCAGGAACCATGGAAATTCTAGGAAGGGCAGATCCAAATCCAGACTTGGAAAGATAGAGTGCTGGAATTGTGGGAAGAAAGGACATCTGAAGAAAGACTGTAGAGCTCCAAAGAAACAAAGAGATCAATAGCAGGAGAGAAATCAGGAAGCAAATGTAACAGGTGATGTGTTACAAGATGCTTTGATTCTTTCTATAGATAATATTTCTGAGTCTTGGGTAGTATATTCAGGGGCTTCATTTCATGCCACACCACATAGGAAACATTTTCTAGATTATGTTCAAGGTGATTTTGGACAGGTTCATTTGGGTGGCGATGCACCATGCAAAATTGTTGGAATGGGAAAGGTAAAAATAAAGCAACGCAATAGAAACCAATGGATGTTGAAAGAGGTAAGACATGTTCCAGATTTAAGGAAAAATCTAA
Organism: Picea engelmannii; assembly: GCA_009831015.1. Lineage (NCBI taxonomy): Eukaryota > Viridiplantae > Streptophyta > Pinopsida > Pinales > Pinaceae > Picea > Picea engelmannii. The sequence continues at coordinate 92,170 of ML823803.1, forward strand.
TTTCAATAGGGCAGTTGGCAAGTGAAGGTTGTATATCCATATTTACAGATAAGAC
>ML823803.1:93894-118275 GCA_009831015.1 Picea engelmannii
GTGTTGGAGAGGTTTAGAATGCAGAATGAAAAACCAGTTAGTACACCTTTGGCCAACCATTTCAAATTAACTAAGGAAATGTGTCCCAAGACACAGGAGGAGATAGAATACATGTCCAGGGTCCCTTATTCATCAGCAGTTGGTAGCTTTATGTATGCAATGGTTTGCACAAGACCATATATTGCACATGCAATGGGAGTTATGAGTAGGTATATGAACAATCCAGGTAAAGAACATTGGGAGACAGTAAAGTGGATTCTCAGGTATTTGAGAGGTACTACTACTCATGCATTATGTTTTGGAGGTTTAGACACTTTTCTACAGGGATATGTTGATTCAGATATGGCAGGTGATAAAGACAACAGGAGGAGCACCACAGGGTATGTTTTTACTATAGGTGGAACAACAATAAGTTGGATTTTGAAACTGAAAAAGGTTGTTTCACTTTTAACAACAAAGGCAGAGTATGTTGCTACTACAGAGGCTAGTAAAGAGATGATTTGGTTACAAAGGTTTATGGAGGAATTGGGAAAGAATCAAAAGAATAACAGGTTGTACTGTGATAGTGAGAGTGCAATTCATCTTGCAAATAACTCAGCCTTCCATTCAAAGACTAAGAATATACAGTTGAGGTACCACTTCATACGATCCGCCTTGGAAGATGGACATTTGAAGTTGGAAACAATACACACTAGCCAAAATCCTACAGATATGTTAACAAAGGGAGTAACCAGAGATAAACTGAGTTCCTGCTCAGCTTCAGTTGGTCTTCAAGAATGAATATGAAGATGAGGAATTTGCCAGGTTCAAGAAGGTTCAGAGTCCATCATATACAACAGTGGTGGAGTTGTTGAGATCAGTCTCCAAGTGGGAGATTGTTGGTTGTCGAGCCTAATTATCTTCCTGATTCAAAAGTCTTTTACTTTCAGCCATGTTTATACCCCATGAAGTATTTACACCCTAGAAGTATGTACACTCTTCCACGCGGGGGAGTGCGGAGGGGGGGTACCCCCTCTGCGGGGTCTAGGGGGGCTATCCCCCCGGCTGGGGGGTTTGGGGGCAAGCGGGACCCCAGAAAGGGTTTGGGGGTGAAGCCCCCGAAGGAAAAATTGCCTTGTAAAAGTATATTGTAATTTCATTGTAAATCTAGACCGTTCATTATAAGGTCGCAGATCTAATGGTAGAAATTATGTTAGGGTTTTTTTCCCTAGAAGGCAACCCTCTGTTATGAGGGAAATATATTGCGGCTATGCATGATGGTGAGTATTGTATTCTGAGAGAGGAGACTGTGAGAGAAAGAAGAGGAAGTTACAACGAGTTTTGTTGTAGGTTGTATCCCTTCATTTGTTGGATAATAATAAAGGAAGGACCTGGAAATTTCTCTGGTGGACGTAGCCCACACTGGGTGAACCACGTAAATCTATGTCTCTATTGTATTGTGTATCTTCTATGTTTTGTTTCCGCATTTGTTTTATTTTATTTCTCTGTGGTCCTGTTTTTCTAACACAAGGGTGAAACGGTCAAATCTCATGGCACACTACAACCGCTTCCAATTCCCCCTGCTATTTGGTAGGATATCTCTATGGATTTTATTGTAGGATTACCTAAATTGGGCAATAGATCATTCAACATGGTGGTAGCTGATCGTCTTTCCAAGTATGCTCATTTCCATGCTCTTCAACACCCATTTACAACATCCACTGTGGCTCAACTTTTCATGGATCAAGTCTTCAATCTTCATGGCATGTCACATTCTATTGTTTCTGATCGTGACCCAACTTTCACCAGCAATTTTTGGCAAGAATTGTTAAAGCTACAAGGCACCCAATTTCATCTCAACACAACTTATCATCCCCGGACTAATTTTCAAACTGCAATTGTCAACAAGTGTCTGGAAACATATTTGAGGTGTTTTGCATCAGAAAGGAAAAATCAGTGGGCTCAATGGTTACCACTAGTTGAATGGTGGTACAACACTTCATACCATACAACTACCTGCATGACTCCTTTTGAAACGGTATATGGACAAAATCCACCTTCATTTCTCTCATATTTTCCAGGTGTCTGGAAGGTCTAGGCGATTGACCAAATGCTTACAGTTTGAGAGGCTATTCTTCGTACCCTCAAATAAAATTTGGTCATGGCCTAGAATCGCATGAAGAAACAAGAAGATCAAGGTCACTATGAACATCAATTTGCAGAAGGGGATTAGGTGTTTCTTCGACTGCAACCTTATAAGAAGAATTCCCTCAAGGCCGACCATTGTCAGAAATTGGCACCCAAATTTTATGGTCCTTATACCGTTCTCAAGCGTGTGGTACAGGTGGCCTATTAGTTAGCTTTTCCCAATCATTCTAAGCTCCATCCTGTTTTTCATGTTTCCTTCTTAAAGAAGGTGATTGGAACTAAGTGCCAAACTCAAACCAACCTTCCCGAGTTGGACGAAGAAGGCTCAATTTGGATACAACCACAAGCAGTTTTGGACCAGCGTGAGCATCGTCTGCGTCAACGAACCATCAAGGAAGTGTTATTCCAGTGGAAAGATACAACTCCAGCAGATGCGACTTGAGAACCAACTACCATTCTACAACAATTTCTTCATCTCAAGCCTTGAGGACAAGGTTGTTTTTAAGGGGGAGGACATGTTAGGGACCTAACCCCTCACGTAGGTAGAATAATATATTTCCATGTAATAAAGGTCAATATTAATAAGGCCTAGAAATAAGAAAGAATAAGTCCAATGTAAGAAGACCTAATAGAAGCTTCCTCTTCTAGAAGTATCTTCCTCTATATGGTTCTTTTGATAGACATATTTAGTATAAATAAGAGTCGAGGGTATGAGAAATTTTTTCTTGGATATTATTGTAATAGAGATCTACTTTGTTGGAGGTTTCCCCCTCGAAGAGGCAAGTGAACATTTCTCTCAGTAATCAAAGTGTTCTTTCTGGTGTTATTCTAGTATCATTTTGGTATTATTGTGGTGTTGTTCTGGTTATATTGTTGTTCATCTTCCATTTCTAGCTATTTATTTATGTTCTACATACTTTTTTATATCTATAATATTACAGTATCAAGGCACCGAGTACATTCTTACAAGTGTGAATAAGGGTTTTGAGGTCGAACACTTGAAGAATCCATTGATCATGATATTTTGATGTATTCCCAACTCTCGATGGTGGGAGAACCTACCATTAATGACTGCAAGCCTCTAGGTACTCATGGGACTCTAAGCCTCATTTCCAGAATAGGTGAGATGAAGTCAATGGAAGGAGACTCACTAGAAGGAGAGAATTAAGGAATCTCTCATCAATCATCACGAGGTACAAAGAAATAACTTGATGATTAGGTGGAGCTCATATGAATAGGATGTTCATGAACCAATGACCTTGTGCATATCATGCATGCACCAGATGCAAGTAGTGCACGAAAGAGACCCTTTGAATATCATCCAATGAGGAATACTATTGACAAAGGCAAGGAAAACACCGATAAGTATAATGACATCCAAGAAACTACATGAATCCCAATGTGTGAATAGATTTCTTATCGTCGAACACAAGGGAAACCCCCCCGTCAATGACCAATGAGGAGATGTCGACTGTTGGGTTCAAGGTTACCTACCCATAATGAAAGTAGGACCAGGGTGCATGGTAGGACTACAAATTCATGTGACTCTGAGACACACTGAGAGTATGGTTGACATACAAAGTCAAGAGTTCTAAGAAATAGCCGACACAGGCTTATAGACATCCTTTGAATGAGAGCATGAGACATATAGATAACTCATGCAACATAGACTTGATGATAAAACTTTGTGATATAGGAGGCATCAATGAACTGTCCATAGGGACTGGAAGAATAACTAGTCGGAGGAGTAAACTTTATGTAACGAGCTCAACTTCCTAAGGTCATGCTAAACCCAAAATTTGGATGACAATGGACTCAAAAAAAAATTCTATGTTCAAAGGAAACATTACTGTTTCTGATAAGAGATAATATTCTTTTCTCGCTCGTCCTTTTTTGTTTTTTTCATAGGAAAAACAATGTTATGATACAGGATAGGAAACAAGTGTCTTGATTAAGCAACTGGCTCCAAATAGTGGAACATACCTATACTCAATGCAAGGAAGTGCATGCGGGGAATCAACACTTGGGGGAATGTTTCCTCTTAGGGTACAGGGTGTCAAGCTGCAAAGGATATAAACAAGTCTCTAATTGGATAGTGATGCAAATTGCTGAGGAAAGAGGCTTATAATAAAAAAGAGGGAATCGAAAATAGGCTCAACACTACAAGAAGGATGATGGAATGTAATTACAACCTAACTCCAAAGAATGTCCTTTTTTCGTAGATTTAGTCCACTAGGCCTGAAAAAGTATAAAATAATACCCAAGAGAACTCTTCTAGCTAATGGTGACTAGAGTATTCATTTTTCATGAGTAGTCTACTTGGTCTGAAAAAGTGTTAAAATTACACCAAATAGATGTCCTTTCAAAGCCATTTAATGAGTGTGAAAGAGACAAGTTCACTCGACAATATTTTCATTTTTTAGAGAGTTGAAAAAACGATTAACTAAGACTCAATGATGCTGTTCTAAGAAGCATATCATGGGGGAGGCCAAGGCTCCCATGAAAGACTTCTGTTGAAAGCCAACAACTCACTGGTCGCTGACACAAGCTTGGGAGAACCCAAAATTTTCCAAGCCGAGGAGGATATAATACTTGCAGAGGATCCTTCATCTACAATACATCGACGAACGTCCATTATCTAGAAGGGTGTAGAAGAAGGAATTTGAGGCTCTACATGATCATTCTAATCAAAGGAAACCATCTTGGGACTTGGAGGGAGTGTACTTAGAGAGAGTGGAATGCTCCCTTGTGCAGAAGGTATAGAACTAGAAATGCTAAGAACATGGTCGAAAGATGCATCACCCCCCAAAAGAAGAGAGGGATTGACTGAAGATAGCATCGGTAACATCACTTCCTTAGACTTGTCACTCTCCAAGAGAAGAGTGGGGTCAGTCGAATATTTCATCGATAAGACCACTTATTCAACCATTGGTTGAATAGGATGCGAGACAACATCGTCAAGAGACGCATCACTCCCTAAAACAAGAGTGGCGTCGGCCGAAGATTGCATCGGTACGACAATCGATTGAACAGGATGCGAGACAACATGGCCAAGAGACACAACACTCCCCAAAAAAGGAGTTGTGTCAGTCGAATATTGCATCGACATGACCGTTGTATCAACCAAAAAATGATTATAATGTTAGGAAACCAAAGATAACGTAGAACCCAAAGGGACCCTAGACAAGGATCACACTTCTTGTACAATGGTAGTAGCAGGTATTACACATTATTTTTATCATCCCTATGACTGTTAATGATGTAAACCTATATGTTGTCTTTAGAGGGATCGGTGGCCTAAATTCCTGAAAAAAGAAGGGAGAAGAACTTTGCCTGAGAGATGAAATCATACTTTCCTTTGTAAAAATCCTAATAAGGAGGATCGTCGCACCCTATCCAGCTATAGGGGTGCGATGATCCTGGATCATCGCATGTTGCACTAAACTTGGCCTACGACGTCGTTGCACTCTGATCAGTTATACGGGTGTGATGTTTTTTTTACGTGGGAAAAACGAGCATCTTCTCGATGCCTCTAGAAGGAGAAGCTTCTATGGTGAGGTGGCCTCTGATCGGTTTGAATATTACTCGCTTCTATGATTTAGTGGGATCATCCTAACCTCCTCACCTTATCCTCTTCAACTTATAAAAAGAGAGGAGCTCTCATGGAGAAGATTAGCTTGATTGGGTATGAGTAATTTTTGTAGCTTGGAGTTTTTGGGCTTATGTTGGCTTTGAGCTTTGCTTTGTCAAGATAGATTGTGAGTAGCTATCAGAACTACAATCTTAGAATCCATAGAGTAGAAGTGTGTGGGAAGCAAAGAGCTGTTGGAAGGAACCTGATAACATCAAGGCATCTGGTTGTATCTTTCTTCCACATTCTTTAATATAGATATACTTTTCTTTCATATATGAATGTTATTTGTCCATATTGTATGATTCCTTGATCACATACATAGTTTCATATCGAATAGGTTCTATTATTCTTGTCTTTGTTGGATTGTGTTCTTTTGAAGATATTTCTCCATAAGCCTTGTGATGGAGCTTGGATTTCATTGGCGATGTCAGATATTCGATATTTAAAAGGTATGTTCTAGATCCATTTCTCATTTGATAATTGAAATCTAAGGAAAGAGTAGTGTATTGTCTTGTTTTTTTCTAGTTTCGTAGTGAAACTAGGGAGATCTGTTTGTGTCTGCACTTTCCGATAAGTCCCGTAACAAAATTGGTGACCATACTAGGGAACGGATTGTTTTCCTAGTTTTTCTTGCTTTCTTTCTTTGATTTCTTGGGTTCTGTTTTCTGAGTCACTAGGAGATCCAGTTTGACTCTTTGACTATTAAACTTCACTGGAAAAACCTCCTTACTTTTTTTTTCCATTTTTCCTTTGATCGTCACACCCTAATTTGAGAGACAATGTGATGATCTATGATCGACACACCCTATATTTTGACATAGTGCAACGTTGTCGCACTGTACTGTTTATCTAGCATGTGACGATAAAGTATCGTCGCACTGTGTTAGTCTACAGCTTGTGACGATTGTGAAAAAAAATGATTTTTGAGAGTTTTCCTTGCCCAGATCTGTAATAAGAGTTTTGGGTGATTTGTTGGGTCTGATTACAGTCTTCTTGACAAGATTTGAATCTTCTTTTAGCCATATTTTCTTTGTTTTAGCTTGTTTTTTGTTGAAAGATTTGATCTCTTGCTTTGAGTGCCTTTCAGTTACAAAGCATTGTTTTTTCTTTAGAATTGTTTGGTGAAAGAACTTCTATTTCTTTTATTGAATAGTTTGTGTTAAAAGAGAAAATTTGTTTGGGTTGCTTTGTTTTATAGATATTTTCTCTTGCTTTTAGCTTTCTTTAAAACAAAAAATTTTAATTTCTTGCTTTGCATTAGTTTGGGGGCATCCTTGCATTCGAAGTAGCGAAATTGCATGGTTTTTGGCATTTTTTGGTCTTGAAATATTAAGAAAAAAATTTCATAGGATCATTTATTAAAGATCGTGTATCGGTGTACAGTCTCTTAGGCTCATTTATTAAAGATCTTGATATTGATGAGTTTAATAAAAAAATTGGGACATTGTGCATCTGGGAATGATAAACGTTTTCTCCTTCTCGTAATATAGCTTTCATCAAAGTGAAATATTTGCATTCTCATTTCTTTTCATTGTTTAGAGTCTGTCAAAACATCATTTAGTCCACGCCATAGATGATTTTAGGGGCTAAATTTCGCTCATGGGCTAATTTTCCATGGTTTTTCCAAAAACGAGATTCGCTATTTTAAAAATGATTCGCTCAAATTCTATAGGATAAAATTATTTTACCTTAAAAATCGCCAAAAAATTATAAAAACTATATAAAATCTTTAGAAATTTGAATATTTTTACAAAAATATCGCCAAAAATTTATAGTTGGCATATGAAGGATTAGTAAGATTCGCCAAGGTTTCTATATTTTGAAATAAATTTCCATCCTTAAAATCATCCTTGGTCCACGCCATTTTCCTCTTGAGTAACAACAACCTTAAAATAAAGCACTTATAAAAATTGATTAGACATTTTTATATTTTATGGTAGCAAACCTACATTAGATTAGTTGTAGGGCTTTGGAATAGGTGTGAAAGATAACTTTCCAAAGCTGCAAACAAACATAGTATTTTGTGATAGGGAGTTTAAATCCACTTATTACATTTTGTCCTGGGAAGCCCTTCTCACACAAGGGTCAAACCTAAGGTCACATTGAGACTGGCAGAGTTACTCACCCTGCTTTGTTGGTCTTAGTGTAGAGATTATGCGTATTACTGGGGGTCACTTGAAGGTATACCCACAATTATGAGTGGAAGCCACTCGAGTTGAGTTTGGGCTAGATACCCTACCTTTTCACGTGGATCAGACTGTCGACTATTTCCCTAGGAAACATTGTAGTAATTGGTAACCTTAGTGGACTATCTCTTTAGGGTTTTTACATGAGGTGACTATGGAGGGGAAAGTCTTCACGGTACCTAGAATCGACGTTGGCCAATATCACTCAAGCTCCTTGGAGGGTATGCCCACGATTATGTGTGGGATCTTGCACCAAGGAATAAGTCCGTTAAGTAGGTCATCAACGTAACTTTTCCACCCTCTCTATCTCAACCCCTTCTTACATTTTTCTCGTGATGTTGGACTTCATCACCAACTAGTGTGTTCATTGTGAGAAGGTTTTGTTTATTTGCTTGCTTCCTAGATTTTTAGTGTGTGTTGTTTGTTTTCCCTTACAAGACTATAGGTTGGATTTTTATTTAATGGCATCAGTTCCCAGAACGAACAAGTAAGGAACCCCTTTTCTAGGGGAACATTTTTTTTTCCTTAGTACGAAAACATTGGTCCTCCTCATATCGCTACTTTGAGCCTTCTCGGTCTCACGATTGGATTACCGATATGGTTGTTTTCCACTCAGGTAATCTCGAATGCAGCTAGTGCTTCAGTTGTAATCACTTCCCCCCAAGAACATCAACCTCATGTTGATCCTTCACCATCTTCACCAATAATATCTTCTTCACCTTCTTCACTTGCAAAGTCTTCTTCCATTTCATCTTCTTCGCCTAGTGAAAGCTTTGAAGCTAGTAACCCGGTGGATAAGAAGAATAAGAAAAGGAAGATTAAGAAGAAGAAAAATAAGCAAACCGGTCCAAGCTTCCAACCACTTCCAGACATCTTGGAAAACAACCACTTACTGATAATCGTACTGGGAGTGTTGATGATGCCAAATCACCCAAACAATCCATAAGTCCAAGTACCCTTGCAAGCTTTGTAAGGGTACCCTTATTCTTAAGGATTTCCCTGGTCTATCCAAGGTTATAGAAGCATGGTCTACACAACCTCGCCAACCCATGTCATCAGCCTCTGAACAACATGTTGATGACCTCCCGTCAACGAGTCAAGATACCATTGGGAAGAAGAAAAGTAGAGTCAAGTTCTCGTGTATGTTGTGCAGAGGGAGTCATCAAAATCACCTTTTCCCTCGTATGGACGAAGCCTCTAAATTACTGGAAGACATGAATATTTCAAAACCTCAACTTCCAACTGCTTATCGCAAGCTTACTCTCAACCCACCTGTAGTTTATGGAATGATCAATCCGGTCCCTTCATCGGTCAATCTGGTTGATCATGTAGTCAATGTGGTCACGTCCCTATTTGATCACATTGACAAAGTGGTCAGTTGGATCCCATCATCGGTCGATCCCACTCTCCCATTAGAGAGTGTCACCCAAATGGGCAATCCATTTTCAGTCGTCGACCCCATTCTCCCCTTGGAGAATGCCACCCAAGTGGTCAATCTGTTGTCGTCATCGGTCGATCCTACTCTCCCAATAGAGAGTAAACCTGATACTTCCCATGCTTTTCTCGTTGATATAGAATCTACCATGTTGGGGGTCATTCCTCCTTTTCTCGTGGAACCCCCTCCAAGTAATGAGGCCATCCTTTTTGATTGGGGTGTGATAACTGGACCTCGTCTTCCCTCTCACATTCCTTTCAATATTACAGTACACGTTTATGGTCGGGACGTTCCTCGGACGCTGATAGACAAAGGTTCATTCGTTAGTATTTTGTCCTCTATTGCTTGGAAAGCTTTGGGTTATCCTCAGCTTGTGTTGGTTACGCAAAATCTGTTAGTTTTTAACAGAAGAACCAATCAACCTTTAGGGATCCTTCCTCAGTTTCCCATAACTTTGGGAGGAGAAATTGTCTTTATTGATGTCATGGTAGTCCAAGACCCCTTGGATTCCGATTCAATCCTTGGGCGAGATTATGTCTATGCCATGAAATATATTGTGTCGACTCTTTTTCGTGTGATATCTTTCCCACACGATGGAAGAATTTTGACTATTGATCAAATTTTGTTTTTTGGCCCTAACTTGACCTTCAACTCAATGACCTCCCTAAACGGTTCTTATATGCAGATGGTATCGCTCCTACCACAAGTGAATTATGTGGCATTGTCTCTCATGCCTTCAGCTACCAATGAAGATGGGACTCTCGCTGTAAGATCAGTCTCTTAGGACTTAGATTTGGTAGTTGACATGGTGGTCTCTTCGATAGGGTCTTTAGATCTTGATCTCCTTACCCTTATCATGACCCTCGACATGGTGTCCTTCCAGAGAATTTTTCTTCCGTCCAGTCAAGATCTCTTGGAAGCCATGACCAAGTTTTTTCCCTTGACATAGTGTTCTTCCAAAGCATTGTCCTCTTGGAAGCCATGATTAAGAAGACCATCTATGAGCATGGTTTTCTGATTTCAAGCTCATTAAAAAATGAAACCAGCTGTGAGGATATTTTTGCATCTCTGTGGAAACCTCGTTAAAAAATGAAACAGAGGTATCGAGCATAGTTCTTCTCCTGTGTCAAGCTCGTTAAAAAATAAAACAACCCGTCTTGAGCATGGTTTTTTGATTTCAAGCTCGTTAAAAAATGAAACCAACGGTGATGATATTTTTCGCGTCTCTGTAGCAACCTCATTAAAAAATGAAACAGATCTTGTGAGCATAGTTCCTATTTCTGTGTCAAGCTCGTTAAAAAATGAAACATAGGCTTGGGGATTGAACCTAGATTCTCGAGCATAGTTCCTATTCCTGTGTCAAGCTCGTTAAAAAATGAAATAGGTTGTTCCCCCTCTCTATTTGAGTCAATTCCTTCGTCTAGTATTTGAAGCTTCATTTCATTCACCTTTGCAGTTGGATGAAACGAAGCTTCAGGGGAATTTTCTTTCAGCCTCTAGACTTCATGCTAAAGTTAAAACCGCTAGCTTCTTAAGCTGGGGGCTAAGTACCAACCATGTGAATTTGTGAACCATGTGTTTGGAAGTCGCAAGCGTAGTTTTTACTTTGGTTCAAGCTTGTGTAAAACTGAAACCACCTACCTCAAGTTCGATTTTGTGTAAAAATGAAACCAGGTCCAAGCATAGTTTTGTTTAGTTTTAAGCTTGTGTAAAAATAAAATATATCCCAAGCAGAGTTTTGTTTTGTTTTAATCTTGCGTAAAAATGAAAACAATCCTGAGCTTAGTCTTTATTCTTTCTCATGCTCATAAATCAATGAGAATGTAACCGAGTAAACTTTTATCACTTTTTCGGACTCATAAAGGTTATATGAAAAAGGAATCCCTTGGAGCTCCCTTTAATCTCTTTCCAAACTCTCTAAACATGAAAATATTGCCGAGCGATATTGTTCTTTTCACGTCCATTGAGCGACAATTTATCTCTTTTTCAGTCTCATCAGATTAACTTACGAAAAAGGACCTTATGGAGTTTTCTTTAAGTTTTTTTCAGACTCTCTAAACATGAAAAACCCCTGAGTTTTCTTTCTTTGGACTTGTAAACCAAACAATGAAAGGCCCATATGGGACCAAACCACTCCTTCTTAGGGTTCGTTAAACATACTCTGAGGGACTCGTTTGAAGGATGAGCCTACAATTCAAGCATATGTTATCCTCCACAAGCTTGTGTAAAAATAAAGAGGTACTCACTAGAAATGGTGGGGGAAAAATTGGGAAAGAAATATGTCTAAACATGTATTCTATGGAAGAGTCACTTTTGAACATGACATCCTTTCACTCGCTTTGTGTCTAGGTTGGAAAATGCGCTTGTCTCTTGATCATACTCCTTTATAAAATTACATTTTGGTATGTGATCCTTGTTGTTGAGTCAGTGTTTCCAAGACAATTGTCGTGTCGTCAATATGTTCAAAGAGAAGTTCAACCCAGAAAGCCTTCTATTGTGTCAGCCATTTCTGCAGTCCTTAAGCCTTCTACTACGTCAGCCATCCCTAAGTCAATCCTGAATCACATGTTACTCTAATCTACTTCAAATCTTGTTACCCATTTCATGTCATTGATGGGGGATACATTAAGGCCCTCCTATGACGAGTTTTTTCTGTCGACTTCAACTCATTATCCAGGAATTAGACTTCGAAACTAATTAGTACCTTGGAACTTGCATGCCTCAATGGCATGTTTCCTCGCTTTTGACAATGGGTTTTCATTATTGACCCTTGATCGGGAGATTCCGTTGAGTGTTCGACTTCAGCTCATTAATTCACATTCGTTGGATTGTACTAGAGTACCTTGGGAGTCATTGACATTAATGGTGATTTCCCTCGCACTTGTTAACGGTATACACTAATGACCGTAATCAAGTGGTTTCTACCATGTTCGACTTTAGCACATGTATTCACATGGTTAGATTCGTACTATAGAGTGGTGGATATGAAGACCCTGAATATTTTCTGATAGATTTAGGATGCGTTGGAGTATATTCATATTGTACTGTTGCATATATCCACAGTGTATGTCTCATGGCTATGTTCAAATTTAAGTCTTTAATGCATAGATCCACAGTGTATTTTTGGTGGCTATGTTCAAATTTGAATCATATTGGCATGGATCCACAGTGTATGTTTGGTGGCCATGACCTATCTTACTTGACATGGATCTTTGCATGTCGACATTTATGCTTTGATTCACTTGTATTCTGAGTATGGGAATGCCTACTCAGTGATGCTATATTATTGTATTGTATTTCCTTGTTTGTTGGCAGGTTTCTGACCGACGTGTTCCTTGTTCCCTACACACACTTGAAAAAATATTTCAGCTATCACTCTGTTCTAACTTCATACTTTTGGGGGCTCTATGTTACACATTATTTTTGTCATCCCTATGACCGTTAATGATGTAAACTTATCTATTGTCTTCAGAGGGATCAATGGCCTGAATTCCTGAGGAAAGAAGGGAGAAGAACTTTTCTTGAGAGATGAAATCATATTTTCCTTTGTAAAAACCCTAATAAGGAGGATCATCGCACCCTGTCCAGCTATAGTGGTGTGACGATCCCATATCATCACATGCTACACTAAACTTGGCCTGCAACATCGTCACACTCTTCTCAGTTATAGGGGAGCGACGATTTTTGTACGTGAGAAAAACAAGCATATTATCGATGCTTCTAGAAGGAGAAGCTTTTATAGTGAGGTGCCCTCTGATCAGTTTGGATATTACTCTCTTTTCTGATTTAGTGGGATCATCCTAACCTCCTGACCTTATCCTCTCCAGCTTATAAAAAGAGAGGAGCTCTCATGGAGAAGGTTAGCTTGATTGGGTCTGAGTAATTTTTGTAGCTTGGAGTTTTTGGGCCTATGTTGGCTTTGATCTTTTCTTTGTCAAGATAGATTGTGAGTAGCTATCAGATCTACAGTCTCAGAATCCGTAGAGTAGAAGTGTGTGGGAAGCAAAGAACTATTGGAAGGAACTCGACAACATCATGGCATCTGGTTGTATCTTTATTCCACATTCTTTAATACAGATATACTTTTCTTTCCTATATGAATGTTATTTGTCCATATTGTATGATTCCTTGATCACATACATAGTTTCATATCGAATAGGTTCTATTATTCTTGTCTTCGTTGGCTTGTGTTCTTTTGCAGATATTTCTTGATAAGCCTCGTGACGAAGCTTGGATTGCATTGTCGATGTCAGATCTTCGATATTTAAAAGGTATGTTCTAGATCCATTTCTCATTTGATAATTGAAATATAAGGAAAAAGTAGTGTACTGTCTTGTTTTGTTCTAGTTTCGTAGTGAAACCAGAGAGATCTGTTTGTGTCTGCACTTACCGATAAGTCCCGTAACAACAGGGAACAAGCGATTTATGTTACCTCCATTGAAAATTATACAAAGGAACTTAGGCTTATGTCTTATACGTCTAGGCTTATCAATCATATTAATTCCCCCAGCATGACTTGCAATGGATGGTGACATGTTCCTAGCATGACTTGCAGAGGCTAGAGGCACATTTCCAACATGACTTGCAGAGGTTGGTGATGTTTTTCCAATGTGACTAGCAGTGACTAGAGTTGTACCCACAACATGATTTGCAATGACTGGTTGTTGGTCTTCAACATGACTTGCAGAGGTTGTTGACCTATATTTAACATGACTAGCATAGGTTGGTGATATAACTCCAGTATGAATCGCAGTGACTAGACTTGTGCTTCCAGCATGACATGCAATGGATGGTTGCGGTATCAAAGAGAAAGGTCCTGGGAAAGAATGGTTTTGTGAGATCGTAGGACAAGCAGGGTTCTGGTACACACCATGTCCCTGTCCAACATGATAGTATCATCCTCCCAACTGATTCATAAAATGTTGTAAGGGCATCATTACCAAGGAAGTCGCTTTCAAGGAGAAAGCGACATGATAAGGGTTATTCAAGTGAGGATATATGTTTCCCCCAGACGAAGGGACTCCATGCAAGGTTTTTCCCATACTACAAAACTAACTCCCTCCATATGGAACACCAAAGGATAGACAGGGTTTCACCATAATAAATGCGTCCTTCGGAATCAACGTGGAGGGAAAAGGAATGAAGGACATAATATAGGAAGTAAATCGTCTGCCCATTTGAGCACTCTATCTTGGAAAAGTGAAGCTAGGATTGGGTCCATAGGAAGGAGGATTCCAAACTCTTACCATTTGAGTTGGCTGAGGGATATGAATCCCACCAAACAAAAATGAAGAATAAAGAGGCATCATGCCCCCAACCCCAAAACTAGGATTCACATAATATGAGGAGACAACGAATGGTAGGTACGAAAACATGTATGGCATACCAAAAGAAAAAGGATTAGAGGACCAAGGTATTGGTTGAGTATCATGATTCGGTGTACCACTCAGATATACAAAAGGATTCGCCCCCGTGGAATGAGCAAAGAAAATGGGTTGGGTAGCGCTAATTGAGGGAGTCACGGGGGCTCCACTAACCATAGAAATGAAAAATCACGACAGAATACAAAATCCTAAGGCCAAATAATAATCAAAGAGCACACCAAAGTAGAGAAAAAAGGCCAATGCACATCAACATGATATAGTGGCTGAAAAGGGGCCTCCCTCACTAGAGTAGTTATGTCTCTCCCAAGAGGGGCCTGAGACTCCCTTCAAAATATTGGAGGTATCGGAATCAATTATAAGGACTCTCGTAGGCTTAAAAACGCAATCGGTCAGATCCCCTCAGAGAGTTAATCCTCCATAAAGGTTGTGTGTTATTCGACCCATATCTGACTCGGGGTACCTGCAGAATAACCCCTGCAAGTAACCTATGTGGCTACCTATGTTAAGCAAATAGAGTCACCACAATATAACCAATGCACAGGTGAACAGTCGTAAGTCTAGTCCACTAGATGAGTAGGGTAACAAAGCCTGAAATATTGAAAGCATCGCCTCTCATGGAGGTAAAGGTACTAGCAAGACCCCCAAATACGAATAGAACCCTAGAAATATATCTGATGCTAAGAAGGTATTATAGAGATATATTTGCAACCAACTTCATGTGTTCTTAACTCCGGTGTGAGCGGAGCATCCTGACGTCACTAATTACACAAGGGGTTTCACCACTCCCTGGTCAGACAGATATGTTTAGTTTAATATCCTTGGAGAAGTTTACTCACAAAAATCCTATTCCAAGGACCTATGTCCTATACTTGTTTGTGTACCCTGGAAAATAAAATCGTTTCTAATCAATTTTAGTTAATCAACATTATGTTTAATGGCTTCTGCTTACTCAAGAGGTATGGTCGTGAAATTGATGGTATTATGACTCAGAATATAAAAGAAACGAATGTAAAAACACTACCAAGTACTAATCTTGAATTCTAAAAAGATGGTATGCTTATATATGCAATTCTCAATGCAATCTCTACAATTTCAATGAAATTCAATCTCTCCACATGTGTCAAAATCAATGCAAAGTAGTTAAAAGAGAAAATGACATAATGCAAAATAAGAAAATGTTTTTGTATTTTTGATATAACGAAAAGAAAATGCAAGGACTGAATAACAACTTCACATATAGACCTTACTGCAAGAAAAAAGAGACAATTCAAGTAGGATACCGAGAAACAAACACTCAGACCGATGTGCAAGGACAACTAATGAAAAGGATGATAAGAAATAATACCGCCCAAAAATTCAACAATAAGAAGGCTTCCTATCACTCTGTAAGCAGTTAACAGTCAGGACAGACACCCAAGAAAACTTAGCAACCAACCAAACTCACCCAAGAAACACCAAACTCAGCCAACAAGACTAAAGAGATGATATACGCAATTGTTTGAGAAAAACTTGCATATGCACGCACCCTAAAATATGACAACTCACATATGTATGCATATGTCAAGCGAAAAACTGTCTATACCCAGTAAAACACTACCAGGGAAAGGGTTAAGCCGGGAAACTCAAATGCAAAGTAAAAATAGGTTGTCAAGCAATCAGGTGACAAGGAAACTCGGGCTAATAGAGAGAAAATCAAGGAGAACACACTCCAAACCACAAGAAAAAGAACATTGATTCCCCAATATGGTCACCAATTCTGTTATGAGAAAAATATCTCTATGGCATGGGCTAAACCTCAAAAGATGGAATGACATGTAGAAATCAACTCTAATCCCAAGTATGTAATATAATTGAAATGCTAACAAGACAAGGTCAAGATCCTACCTTGTCTGGAAGTTCGATGAAGACCACTGTTGAGCACGCAACTCAAATATTTATACCTGCAACTTGTCCTCAACAACCAAGATACTCAAGCATATGGTGATATATAATATTAGCATATAGATTATCATAATCCATTAACATTCATGACAAATATGGCAATGGAAAAATAATTCAAATATTTGCAAGATATCAATTGGACGAGAAAAGAGTATTTCTATTAAAATAATGAGCAGAAGTATATATGTGACAAACTTATGTACTGGCACATATCAGAACCAAGAAACTAAGTCCCTCTAGTTGGGCCTCCACCACTTCAATCCTCCACCAAAGGAAAGCTCATATAAAGGAGACAATGAGGTTCTCCATCACAAAGAAGGAAGATCTTGGGGGTTGAACAATGGGTTCAGACTTTCAAGGATAAAGGGGTGCAGACTCAATATGAAGTGAAATTTCTCCAGAGTGTCTTTTCTCTCAAAGTTCAATTCTCCTCATTTTCCAAGGCTTGGATATGGCTCAATTTATAGCCTTCAAATGGAATTAAAGGACCGAGTCAGAGAAATTTCATTATATGGAAGGTCAAGGATCAAGGATCTCGTGACATGGCATGGAAACCTGACATAATTTTTAATTTTGAGCACCAAACCCGATGTACGTGGGATGTATTGGAGCAACCTGCATATATGTTTGTTGTCTACCTGGTAGGGTGCGTATATGTGGGAAAATGTGCTTTTTTTTCTCTGGAATGTACAAAAGGGGACTTCAAGTTTGCATAGGAAAATGGAAAGGCCATCCAAGCAAGTTGCATGGGGTGAGGCAAAATTTTCTATAACAACCACATTGTGGGAGGGAACGTAGTGGAGGAGGAATATTGGGGGAGGGAGGAGGTGGGGAATGGGAGACCATGGAATTTGTAGGGGTGGGGAATAGGGCGAGGGGCGATTCCCAGAATCATCCTCCCCCCAACATGCCCTTTTTAAAAGTTTTTTTTCTTTTAACTTTTAAAATTTTAAGTCAAATCTCATTAGTGCAATCGATTTCGATGAGCCTCATTATGCACGGCGACCCGGGTTCAAAACCTAACGCTACCAAGAGGAGACACCTAAAAACTCTAGCCATGCTAAGAGTTGTTGTGGCCCAGACCAGGTGTGATCCCCAAGTGATTTTGATGGCTTAGATTCCCCTGGGTCATGGTTTCTCAACCACAAGCTAGTCTCGCAGGTCAAGGACACTCTAACAAACAAACAAAAAATCAAAATTTACATTTTTGCTTTTTGGTTTAATTTTATTTATTGATTTATTTTGTTTAAGTTTTATTTATATGTACATGGTTTTGCTCCGATGATTAATATTTCTAAAATGGACTTATACCAATCATCAATCTTATTAATATTTGAAAAATCTAAAAATAAAATCACTAATTATTAATTAATTAAATTAATATTAATATTAATAATACATTTAAAAGTTTAAATGAGTATTCATAAATTAACAACATCAATGATAATAATGATAATTATTTTTATTAATTAATTAAATTAACTAAAAATAATAATTAATAATTAAAACCATAATTATAATTATGTCACAAAATTTACATTAAAACCATGCATTTTTTACGCTAATTTGATTCGAAATATATTTATTCAATGCAAAAAAACATTTCAAGAAGATACAATGTGATGCAAATGTTCCATATTTTGGCACAACAATGACATCAATTCATCTCAAATTGAGACTAGCTCCATGCAAAAATGACACTTTATATATAATAATGATGCACAAAGTGATTCACTACAACAATAACACTATGCACATAACACGTACTTGATGCTATATAGACTCAAAAAGGATTTTTTCATCGACCTTTTTGTTGCTAATATAATGCACATCGATTCAACGCATGTTGAAGAAGATATCGCAAAAAAAATGACATTACGAAGAAAAATATGACGTTCCCACTTGTGTTGTGTTTTGCATCATAGAAACATAATTTATTTTCCAAAAAAGTTACACTACATTGTGATGTTGCAATCTCGTGTTGTAATAGTGATTTTACCTAGAAACAATTGGAGAGCATTTTAAACAATGAAACTCGTCGTTGTTAGTGACTAAAAAGTGTTGAGAAATTTGAGTTCTTGCACTTAAAACTTTGACTAAACTTAACAAACCTTATCAAAAATACTTTTATTAAAATTCTTTGTTTGATTGCTACAAAAAAATAGAGTTCTTTTTGTTGTCACACACTGTTTAAAACCTACAATTAGTCATAACTTTCATAGTTTTCATACAACCCACTTCTATTTTTTCCTTGATAGACTTATTAATAATTTAGTTTACATTTTCTTAGGCAAAATAAAATTATAACAACTCAACGTCCACCCAAATCTGCTAAATGAAATTAGTTTCATATAAGTTGAAACAATATTTTTGACCCTTGTACAAATTTATAACTCAACTTGCTCCTAGTTTATTGGATTAACCTCTAGGACACATTGTATTGCATTTTGTAGGCATACACGAGCCATAATAATACATTGTTTGCTCCTTTCATGGTGTTGGTTAAAAAAATGAAATTGTAATGATGTCCATGTCTTTTACTTTTTCATAATTAATTTTTCTTTTTAGTTTTCTATAAATTAAAAAATAAACATAAAATCAAGTGGGAAAAAAGTTTGCATATAAGTTTCATTTTTTTTTTCTTTTACAGCATCAAAATCATAACCATATAATTCCTTTTTTTAATATTAAAAGATAAACTTTAATATTAAAGGATAAACACAAAATGATTACACAATCAAAATCATAACCATATAATTCCTTTTTTTTAATATTAAAGGATAAACTCCTCTTTTTTTAATATTAAAAGATAAACTTTAATATTAAAAGATAAACACAAAATGATTACACAATCAAAATCATAACCATATAATTCCTTTTTTTTAATATTAAAGGATAAACACAAAATGAGTGTCCAAAAATACTTGCATATAAGTCGCTCAACTCTCTTTCCTTTTAAAGCATCGGAAACATGACCAAAGTGAGGATAACCTGAAAAAAAAATGTGTGACCCATATTCGGGGCTCTACCACATACGGCTTATAACACCACATATTCAACGTCCCGTGAGCTATCCTAGTAGTAGGCGGGTCCCCCATAAAATTAGTTCGGCAACGTGGCACTTGGTGGATAAACATATAGTTTTTCCTTTAATAAGTCAACATAAGTCGTTAATCCAACGTGGAATCTCTAGTTGAATATTGGGGGTTTGAATGATACGGTTAAATGTTTAATTTAATAAGTTGGGAGTAGAAATCGAAATTGACGGGTTGTGCATGATTTGTTTTTTCTTAAAATTGAAACAGAGTGGTCAAAAACGTCGTCAAATTTGACAAACTATTAAATAATATTTGTAAATAATTTAATAAATCATTATTCAAACATTGAATATTTATCTAATTCAGTATTATTAGGGGTTTGAATGGTAACCGAAATAAGTGCTTAATGGGGTCTGTTGGAGCCGTGCACATTCTGTAAATTGTTATATTAACATGTGGTGAGATTATCACATATTTTTGCTTTTTGGGTTTACCACTTTGCATGTTGAAAAATATATGACGTTTTAATGTTTTTTAATTTTTAAAAATTTATATTTATATAAATTAATAATATATTATTTTTAATTTTAAAGAATTTAAATTAATAATATATTAATTTTAATTTTAAAGAATTTATGATTATAGAATGTTATTTATTTATTTTAAGTAAAAAAGGAGTAGATCATTGTCTTTAGGTTGCTAATTGTTTTGTTATATTAGCGGAAACCAAAATAATTGGTAGTCTTGGATAACCATGTCCAAAATACGTAAACCCTGTCCGGAGGAAACCAGGACAGGTGGCAGCCTATAGTCTAAGCATTGTGCATGAAAACTGAAACTGAAAATAAACTAACTAGTACGACGTTTAAATTGACGAAACTCCTAACCATAGCCTAAGCATCTAACTAGAACCAGAAGGCCAACCTAGCTAAGCAATTACTCGTTGAGGTCCTCATTGTCGAGGTCTTCATTGTGTCGTCCATTCCGAGCTGGCAAGGCAAAGAGTCTCGCACAGGTCGGACACCTTTGCTTTGTTGGCGCGTTGGAGAAAGCCTCATAGAGCATGTCTATGCGTTGTCTCATGAGTGTGACACGGTAGACCTACTCTGCCATCCGGCGTCTCAAGTCGAACATGAAGTCTAGTTGTTCCGGGTGGAAGAGGGGCAGAGGGACACACCACTAATCCAGTGTCATCGTGATAGGAGGTGGCGCAAGGACCTCGCCACCCTCCTTCGACGTGCCACCCCACACTGCCTTGCTTGCTGCTGCCTACATTCCTTCCTATGCTTCATCCTGGTGGTCCACTTTCGCGCTCCGCTCCTCTGCTCCATCCTCTGCTCCCATCCCTGTGCTCTCGAGGTCGACTTCTTGCTCTAATACTTTGAAAGGATTGTGACCCGCCAAGATTGAGTCATTCAGAGCGGCCATTTGGAGGCACTCCTTCGGGAGCTCCTCCTCTACGTAGAAAATATGGAATTCCTCCATTCGTGAATCCATGGTGCCAGTATTGTGGTGAGTCGTTGTAATTGCATGTGTTTCTTCTCTAGGGAGGTTGGTTGGAGGCTGCCAATTCTCTGGCACCGTGAAGAGCTTAGACTCTGGGGGGAGTTGAATGGGCTCCTCCGGGATGACCTCCTCCACAAACGTTGTTGGAGGTGACCAGACCATCCTTTCACTGCCATTCCTGCAAGTCATCTGAGTGTGGGAAATTGAGAGCGCCCTCTCGAGTCTCTGCAGCCTTTTCTGTCTCCCGAGGCATCAAGAGGATGATGTTAATGGATAAGATGCAGGAGGTGTAGCAATGACCGCTCCCAAGCTCAAGATTGCAAGCTTGGTGGGGACCGAAAGCGAAGTGAGGAAAACTGATGCAGAGTTGGATGATAACCGGGAGGTGTGAGGGGATGGCTGCCATTATCGCCTCCCTAGCATTGAATTTCTTGGCCATCCAGCTCTTCGCGCGAGGGGAAGTCCCATGGCTCTTGGCTTGCAGTTATGGCTGGCTCCCATTCTTAATGATGAGAGGATGAGAGCCAACCATCCTTATTTATGGCTTGGCCAGATACGACGTGGCACTTGAGTGCAGCATGTCACGCCATCCAGGGATTATAGAATGTTATTACTATAAAATAATGTATCGCCTTCTTCACCAATGTCATGTCTCTCTTCTCTTCAATCTTTTCCCGCATTAGCGTAACATTTGTATACAAACTACATTAGAGTTTCTTCAATTTTACATACAGGTTGCAAACAGCGAGCATTAGTCATAATCAACTCAAACTTGAACAGCATGGAGAACGTGGAAGAATTTGAAAAAGCATTAACAACAATCATATGGGCGGCCTCGGCTCTTCACGCTACAGTTAATTTCGGGCAATACCCTTACGCCAGATACATGCCTGATCGACCCACCATCAGCAGAAGGTTAATCCCGGAAGAAGGGTCCCAAGAATTCTCAAACTTGGTGGAGAACCCGGATTTGTTTTTCCTAGGAACGGTTAGCAACCAATTTCAAATGACACTGGGCATAGCGTTGATAGAAATTTTATCGAGGTACTCAACAAATGAGGTATATCTAGGACAGAGAACCACCAGTGAATGGACTGAGGATGAACGTGTAACAAAAGATTTTGAACGCTCTGGTATGAAGTTGAAAGAGATAGAGAAAAATATAATAAAGAAAAATCAAGATGTAGGTAAGTTGAAGAACAGGTATGGTCCTGCTCAGATTCAGATTCTGTATACTTTGCTTTATCCAAATACTTCTGATGTAAGTCGTCAAGGAGGACCCACTGGTAAAGGAATTCCTAATAGTGTATCTATTTGGTTTGTATTTTTACCATTCACGACTATCATGCATCTACATGTCATATTCCTAGGTCTAGGTGATTGCTATTGTTCCACTACTATCCTTTTTATTGGAAAATATGGTATTGTAGAGTCACCCACCTGGTTGACGGTTGACATGTAAGGATTTCGAAGGATATTTTACTAATTCCATGTGAGCTAATTCTTTGACCAACAAAGAATATTTCCAAACCCATTGTTTTATGGAGAAGTGGAGAGCACAATCCTCCTTCACCAAGTGGCCATACTAGTGGCACCTTGAGCACTTAAATGATACTTCTATGCAAGTCCTTTTCTAATAATGATGGATTCTATCAGGCTTTCGATAGTTCAATACCCACAAGTATCCTGGCCGACCCCATATACTCAGATTCTTGATAAGAGGTATCGGCTTTGAAGTAAATTCCTAAAGTGTTGTCAATCTCTCTAAAAGTGTCCTCATAGTAGAGCATCAATAGTAAGCCTAATATTTTGTTCTAGATAGGAGTGTAATAAATATGAGCTAAATGTGCATCAAAATCCAAATGCCAGATAGGAGTGTAATAAATATGAGCTAAATGTGCATCGAAATCCAAATGCCATTTTTTTTTAGGAATAGGGCTCAAGGGCCCATTTCCAAAATTTTTAAAGAATTTAATATACATATTAGGGAGACTTGAAAGACTAGTTTTACCAAAACCATGCTTGGTGGTATGTATCTCAAAAGCACACCGAAATTATCTTTGGTCCAATTTTTGAGGGAGCTTGTTCCCATTCCATGACCAAGAAATATTCCAACTAGCGAGGATTTTTCAAAATCCCTAAGTTCACTTAACCTTACACTATCCCCTAGCAACACCTTAATTACCTTACCTTTTCACTTGATACATTTGCTTTTTTTTCACTAGTTCCTTGTTCCTCCCAATCCTATTTTCTAGTAGTCACAGGAGGCAAAACCACTCATTAAGTCACCCATTAGGTTTTCCTTGATGAGGCCAAAGCCTTGGTAATATTGAGAACCACCTTCAATAGAAGTGGAATGAGAACCTCCTATTAGCATATCGAGGGGGATTTCATCTTCAGTGAGAGTGTTGATGGGATTGATCCTGGGTGGTGGGATTAAATTCCCCTCTACCTCCAAGGGTTTGAAATAATCATCCTTGTCCAGGTGGCGTCGTGTTACAATCATGTGAGGCATTTCGTTGTGTGAGAAAAGGTATCCAAAATTATCCATGGCAGTTAACGTTGTTGAATTGGGGAATTTCTTTTTTGAAAGTGGGAGTTGACGTTGTGATTTCATTGACTCGTAAAAGTATTTGATGTTGGGTTGTCCTTATTTTGATTCTGGTGCATGAGGATCATGTGGAAAGGGATCTAGGGTGACCTAGATGTCCTATGAGTATGCTCATATCTAATGCTCACCTAGAGGGTCCTTCATGAAGTCCACAAGGTCCTCCTTCATGGGTCCTAGAGGAGGGGGGACCACAAAGAGAACCTTTAGGAAAACTATAKCACTTAGGTTCTATAAGAACCCTAGATGAACTGCGGTGATGTCATTCTAGTGGAAACCCTAATACCCAATAATCCACCACCACCCAATATCAAAAGTTTTATTATTTCTACAAAACATTTACCTGAATTGAACTATAGTCATAGAAATTATTATGGACAATGAAATATTTAAATTTGCTTTCTATTTAGTTTATATTATTATAGTTTATTTTCATTCAATTCAAATAAATATCAATATAAATATAGAAAAGGTAGAATTAAACAAAAAGCAAAGTGGAGAAAGTGAAATATATATGTAAAC